>JAJIBD010015267.1:0-16643 GCA_021461705.1 Cryptotis parvus | reverse complement strand
ACACCAGAACTTGATGCCAAGTTTTATCTCTCCCTTCCTGCAAATGGAGTTTCCCTGAAATTGCAGCTTGCAGAAGAAGAGACAGAGTGGGAGAATTTGACATGCAATGCTGACGTTGCTGACGTGAAGTGTGCTGTGTTAACCTGAAGAAACAGATCCAAATTGACATCTTTTGAATAGCACAGTTAAGTGATTTGTAGTTTAGAGTTGTTTCTTCGTCCCACTTGCATGATAGGCAGGGATTTTTAGTGAAGATTGTTTCAGTCAGTTATTGAAATAAGAGGTGCCTTTTGGCAAACATTGCATAATGGCATCTTTATATTACTTTGGAACCCCAGGTCACAAAGATCTCATCAAATTCTGACAAAAAGATTTTTAGTTGAGTGTTTTATAAATGGAGATACTGGAATGTAGAGAAATTGAGTGATTTTCCTATGTATGCACAATGACATTCTTATTTGAACAAAAATAATCGACTCTTAATCCCGAGAGAATCTTATTAACTCTTAGATGAATTATCCTAATAGTAGGAAATCATATTTCCCAGGTTCTGAGGTGCTTTCAGAGTTAGCCAGATGGGTGCTGTGTACATAACTCACTAATGGTCCCTTCAGTTTAGAGGGAATGTTTTGAGTTTGAGTTCCAAACCAATACAGCAGAACTCTGGAGTTATAGATTGCCTCTGGCAAGGCGTCAGAGTGGGAAATGTGGGGGGAAAGCGCAAAGGGTTGGCTCTTCTCCTACCCTGGGTAAATGTGGTGCAGATGGTCCTACTGAGGATGAAATGCCTGCTGGAGAGATGTTCTGTTGGTGAATTGTGCACATTCTCAGATGACTTGATCCATAATTACTGATACCAATATGTTGACTCTTGCAGCATTCCTACCATAAAATGAGAGTCCTTTTATCCCTGCATCCATGTCAGCACTGTTTTATTCTTTTTTTTTATATGTGTGCTGGTTTCTGTGCTATGAAGGAATAGCATCTTTTGAATGAATCTGTAATCCAAAGCACTTTGGGGGTCAATCTAAAGGTCATAAAAGTATTGTGACTGTTGGAGTCAGAGATTAAGTTAGACAGAGAAGGGAACAGTGCCAAAAAATGTTAGAACTCAGCATTGAATATAGGCAAAAAGGTACATATGATAACCTCTAAATGTATGTATGCAAGCAACAATGTGTAATAGAAAAGAGAGAGAGAGAGAGAGAGAAGAGATAAAGAGGCAGGCTAGGGAGGGACAAGGAATTGGGGACATTGGTAAAATGGGCACTGGTGGAGGGATGGGTGCTGGACATTGGGAAATGGGCACTGGTGGAGGGATGGGTGCTGGAATACTGTATGATCGAAACCCAGACGTGAACATCTTTGTAATTGTATATCTCACAGTAGTATAATAGAATATTTTAAAAAGTCCTTAATTTCAGAGCAAGAAGCAATCCCTAAGCACCGTCAAATATGGCCCCAAAATGAAAAATAAAAAAATAAGCCATAACCATAAAAAAGTCTTGTGTCAATATCTTTTGTGCATTATGAAGATAGCAGAATTGAGTAGCTGATTCTAATATAGCTGGTTACTAATCTTTATGAAGGTGAATACAGTTTAACCTAACACTAAATCTGCTTTCCCTCCTCAAGCTTATCTTCCTAGCCAAAGTCCGTGAAGGCTCTAAGAAGTGGTTAATGGAGTCCTTAGACTCACCGGTCAACAGGTAGGACAAGTTAAGATTTTTCAGGAATGGTTTCATCCTTTTTATGTAATGGTATTTTGAATATTTAAAACACTAATTCAAAAGGCAATTTAAAAGGTAAATCCATAGAATCCCCATCCCCATTTATTCTTCTCTATCACTCTGTTTTCTTGTTTTTAGTATTTATTATACCACTGTCAGATATACAATTACAAGATGTTCTTGTTTGAATTTTGGTTCTACAGTGTTCCAACACCCATCCCTCTACCCCTGCCCATCTCCCATCACCAATGTCCCTACCTCCCTTTGTTACCCCAGCCTGCCTCCATGGCAGGTTCTATATCTCCTTTCTCTCTCTCTCTCTTCTCTCTCTCCTCTCCTCTCTCTCTCTTCTCTCTCTCCCCTCGTTTCCCTTTCTTACATATTGTAGATTGTAATATATTCTACAACATGATTGGTTCCACTAGCTTGATGTACCGGGTCTGGACCACAAAATGGCGGCTATTTTGGTGAGGGAGTCTGATCCAGCTGCTTCCGAGGCCCTACAAAGGTGATGGGCTCAATCCCAAAACCCATCTTGCCTCCTGGAAGCCTCATCGTCAGCTGAACTAGGGGGAGGTGAATGGCAGCTCTCCCCCCTTGCTTCTGAGACTCTGCATCATGGCTGAGAGCCCTGAGGCAGTTCATGGGCAGGGCCACCAGGGCCTCTGAGACGGGTCAGAGAGGGTAATGGGTACCTCAGCTCAATCTCCAGGAACATCCAGTGACTTCTGCCTCCGAGAGCCGCCTGTGTGGGCTCGAACTTGGCTGTTCTGAGCTGGTGGTCTTGAGATCAGCATCTCTCTTGCATGGGTTCTGATGAGTTAAGTGGGTTTTGGACCATGAAAATGGCAGCTATTATGGTGAGAGAGTCTCATCTGGCTGCATCCGAGGCCCTACTGAGGTATGGGTCAACGCCCAAAAACCATCTTGCCTCCTGGGAGCCTCATGGTCAGCTGAGCTAGGGGAGAGACGGATGGCAGCTCTCCCCTGTGAGTCTGAGTCTCTGCATCATGACCAAGAGCCCCGAGGCAATTCATGGTCAGGGCAACCAGGTTTCTGGGATGGGTCAGAGAGGGAAAGGGGTACCCCAGCTCCACCTCCAGGAATGCTCAGTGACTTTCACCTCTGAGAGCCGCCTACCTGGGCTCGAACTTGGCTCTCTGAAGCTGGTCTTGAGATCAGCATCTCTCTTGCATGGGTTCTGATAAGCTGTGGGTCAGACCACAAAATAGCTGCTATTATGGTGAGAGAGTCTCATCCAGCTGCTTCCGAGGCCCTAGAGAAGTGATGGGCCCACTCCCAAAACCCATCTTGCCTCCTGGGAGCCTCATGGTCAGCTGAACTAGGGGAGAGCCAGATGGCAGCTCTCCCGCGTGCGTCTGAGTCTCTGCATCATGGCCAAGAGCCCTGAGGCAGTTCATGGGTGGGGCCAACAGTTCTCCAGGATGGGTCAGAGAGGGAAAAGGGTACCCCAGCTCCATCTCTGGGAATGCCCGGTGACTTCTGCCTCTGAGAGCCTACCTGGGCTCAAACTCATCTGCTCTGAACTGGTCTTGAGATCAGTGTCTCCCTTGCGTGGGTTCTGATGAGCTATGGGGTCGGACCGCGAAAATGGTGGCTATTATGGTGAGAGAGTCTCATTCGGCTGCTTCCAAGGCCCTGCACTTTCTCCCCCATGCATCTGAGTCTCTCATCTTTCTATCTATCCCCTATTTCTGTCTCTGTTTTTCTCTCTCTTCTCCTACACCTTGTGACTTGCCTTACGATTTATGATGGAATTATCTATGTGTATATTCAGTAGTGATTGCATTATAGTTCCTCATTGCCCATCAACCTCCCCAGTTCATTACAACTACAATGATCATTATGTTGTTTAGATGTGAAAGATCCTGGGAAGGACCTGGTCCTAAACTACTTTGTTATCCAAGCCTCTTTTTACGACTACACACTGTTCTTCCTATGTCAGACCATTCACCATCCAGGGCCCACAGGGCAGAGCCCTGGGGGTGTAGACAAGTCTTTCTCCTGTCTGACACCTTCCAATGCAGCCAGGTACCACAGCCACACCTGCAACACCTCGAGGGACAGGTGGTTCTCACTCTGTTTTCATTCTTCATCCCTTACAAATATCTGTTTAGAGTTTTTCCTATAAAAACATGCAAAAGAATCAGGGGAAAACTCTATTTATTTTTACTGCTGATTTTATTTTTTATTTTGATTTTTTTAAATTTTATGTTATTGAATCACCATGTGATGGGTCATTACAAACCTGGGGAATAACTGTATTGACAGATGAATGACTTGTGTATGTAGTAAATATTCACTATTTTTTTTAAAGAAGGCATAACGGCCATTTGTGACAATATAAATAATTCTGGAAGATCTTATGCTGAGTGGAATGAGCCTTATTGTATTGGTATGGGGGTCATTATTTGTTGGGATAGCATTTAAGCTCTTTCTGGTTAAAGAGATAGAATGGGTAAGGAGCTTGTTTTACATGCAGCTGCCCCAGGTTTGAGTGCTTGCACTGCGAAAGGTCTTCTAATCTCTTCCAAAAGTGATTCCTGCACACACAGCCAGAAATCAGCCCTGAGCAGCACCAGATGTGACCCAATACCCCCCAAAGAAAAACTATGACATAAGCCCTTCTAATTAAGTAAACACCCACACACTTTATATTGCATATAATAAAAAAGTACAGGTTGACAGAGTCAGACACAATTGGGAGAGCTGGATGCCAGCTCTCCCAATTGTGTCTGAGTCTGTCAACCTGTATTTTGTATAGGCATCCAGCTCTCCCCTAGCTCAGCTAACCATGAGGCTCCAGGGAAGAAAGATGAGTTTTGGGAGTGGGTCCATCATCTCTGTGGGGCCTCAGAAGCAGCCAGATGAGACTCGCCCATCACAATAGCTGCCATTTTTGCTGTCTGGATGCCACAGCACATCAGAGCCCGCCCAGGAGAGATGCTGATCTCAAGACCAGATTAACAGAGTAGCCGGAGTTCAAGCCCATGTAGGTGGCTCTCATAGGCAGAAGTCACTGGGCATTTGTGAGATGGAGCTGGGGGCCACTCCTTCTCCCTCTCTGTCTCATCCCAGAGGCCTGGTGGCCCTGCCCAAGAACTGCCCCAGGGGCGACTGGTCATATAATGCAGACTCAGACACAACAGGGAGAGTTGGCATCTGGCTCTCCCCTAGCTCAGCTGACCATGAGGCTCCAGGGGAGGAAAGATGGGTTTTGGGGAGTGGGCCCATTGCCTCTGTGGGGCCTTGGAAGCAGCCGGATGAGACTCGCCTATCACAATAGCTGCCATTTTTTGCTGTCCGGATGCCACAGCACATCAGAGCCTGCCCAGGAGAGATGCTGATCTCAAACCAGATTAACAGAATAGCCGATTTCAAGCCCATGTAGGCGGCTCTCAGAGGCAGAAGTCACTGGGCATTCGTGAGATGGAGCTGGAGCCACCCTTTTCCTCTCTGTCTTGTCCTGGAGAGACAACGGGTAGAGCTGGCATCCGGCTCTCCCCAAGTTGCACAGCTTCTTGCTGCCACGTGGTACATCAACTAGTGGAACCAATCATGTCCTAGAATATACTATAGTCCACAATGTGTAGGAAAGGGAAGCGAGAAGGAGAGAGAGAGAGAAGAGAGAGAGAGAGAGAGAGAGGAGAAAGGAGATACAGAACCTGCCATGGAGGCAGGCTGGGGGAGGGGGAGGGAGATGGGGACATTGGTGATGGGAGATGGCACGGTTCGGAGGGATAGGTGTTGGAACACTGTAGAACAAAAACTTAAACATGAGCATCTTGTAACTGTATATCTAAGGTGGTATAATAAAATTATTAAAAATAAATAAAAGTACAGGTCTTTGTATATCAATTATACATCATTAAACGACATTGTTTTAACATCCTGATTAATTTACTTTTTAGTAGAATCATCTTGAGATACACATCGCAAAGTTGTTCATGCTTGGGTTTCAGTCATACAATGTTCCAGCACCTATCCCTTCACCAGTGCACATTTCCCAAAACCAATGTCTCCACAGTTACCAAGCCTCCCTCAAGCCTGCCTCTATGGCAGGTACGGCTCTCTCTCTCTCTCTCTCTCTCTCTCTCTCTCTCTCTCTCCTCCCTCCTTTTTACTCTTTATTTCTGCCTGTGCCTCTCTTTCTTTCCTTTTGGGCATTGTGGTTTGCACTCACAGATATTGAAAGGTTATCTTATATATCCCTTCACCTACTTTCAGCTCTCAGTTCTTGTCCAGAGCGATCATTTCCAACTATTGTTGTCACAGTGGTTTCTTCTCTAAACTAACTGTTCTTCACACCTCCCACCCAATACTTGTGGCAAACTTCAAACTGTCATCTAGTCCTCCTGTTTTTAAAGTTTTAAATACAAACAAAACTAATGTTTTATGACAGCTACCTTACTTTGTATCTTTCCCTTTAAACCTCCCATGTACACTGGATCAATTCCCTATTCATTCATAAAGTTTTTTCCTTTTTCATTTCTATGTGTGCAAAGTATACTGTGGTGTTGATGCAACATTCTTCATTTAGCAGATCTCAGGTTATTAAATATTTGCATGCTTTCAGTCCTTTACAGCCATTAATTACACTGCCCCTTGGTGGTCTGGGTCATTTCATATAAATACCACCACTCTCTGACTAGAGCGCCTGTCACCTTATAATATTGTTGGCAGGTATTTCTCAAAAATTTTAAAATTTCCATATCTGAGAGATGGGATATAATATCTTAGTGTTGCTTTGTGAATTTATTTTATTAGAGCATATTTGCTCATCATTTTGTTCACGTTGAAATATATTTTAATCTAAAGTATACTTTCAATCCCTTTTTTGTATGCCATTTATTATATATATGTATGCACATATACATATATTTATTATATTGCATTACATACATGTAATGATTTGGGGGACACACCCAAGTGTGATCAAGGCATATTCCTTGCTCTGTGATCAGGAATTAGTCCTGAGGCGGTTTGATCTACCATATGTGGTGACAGGATTGAACCAGGTCAGCTACATGCAAAGCCAACTTCTATAACACTGTACTAGGTATATGCCTAATGGTATGTATTTTAATAAATAATTGATGTCAAAGAGGGGTTTGACAGGGTGATACCATTTCACCAAAACTCTTCAGTGCCACCCTTGAGAACATCATGTGACAATTAGAATGGGAAGGAATGGGAGTGAAGATAGATGGTCGGCAACTATACCACCTCCGCTTCACTGGTGACATCGTTCTAGTAACACCAAACATTAGCCAAGCGGCACAAATGCTGGCTGACTTCAACCGAGAATGTGGAAAGATAGGTCTACAGCTGAATCTAAAGAAAACTATGTTTATGAAAAATGAACTAGTTCCAGAGGCTCCATTCACTCTCAATGGAACAGACATCTCTGAATACAGCAGTTATGTGTACCTAGGTTGAGAAGTCAACATGATGAACGACCTAAAATCTGAGCTGTGCAGGAGGAAGAGAACGGCATGGAATGCTTTCAAAGGCATCGAAGAAATAGTTAAAAGGACAAAGAACCTCCGGCTCCGGGCACATCTCTTTGACTCCACCATTCTCCCTGCATTAACATATGCCTCAGAGACCTGGGCCCTAGGAAAGCAGGATGAGAATGCTATTCGGGTCTCCCAAAGAGCTATGCTTGGAACATCACGTCTCACTCAAGTGAGAGAAGGAATCCGGAGTTCTGACCTCCATTGCTATTCCAGAATCAGGGACGCTTTCTCATATGCCAAGGCATCAAAAATCAGATGGGCTGGACATGTAATGCGATTTGGAGATGACCACTGGACTAGAGCCATTACCGACTGGATCCCATGGGATGTCAAAAGATCCCATGGCCACCCACCTACAAGATAGTCAGACTTCCTTGTCAAGACCCTGAAAGAACGGTTTGAGGCCCTTCATTTTCCTGAATTAACCAAATGCCATTGGGCTACATTGGCAGGTGGTAGGGTCCAATGGAAATGTTACTGGTGCCGGCTCTAGCAAATAGATGAATAACGTGATTCAAGTGATCAAGTGATCAAGTGAACAGTATGTTTGCCAAGGCATTGAAAATCAGATGGTCTGGACATGTAATGCGATTTGGAGACGACAGCTAGACTAGAGTCATTACTGACTGGATTCCACGGAACGTCAAAAGATCACGTGGCCGCCCACCTACAAGATGGTCAGACTTCTTTGTCAAGACCCTGAACAAACAGTTTGAGGCTCTTTGTATTCCTGAAGCAACCAGATGCCATTGGACTACACTGGCACACGGTAGGGTCAAATGAAAATGTTACTGGAGCCCGCTCAAGGAAATCGATGAACAACGGGATGTCAAGTGATCAAGTGATGTATTTTAAAAAACAGTTATTTATAAACCAGCGTTAACTATACATGGCACTATTTTTCCTAGTGTGATTTGTCTATTTTTCTGAAGTATTGTCTCTTTGCAAAAGGATTTTACATTTCTGTTCTGAATTTGTCAATTTCTATTTTTAAGTTTTCTATTCCTTTGAATTGGCCTGTAGGACCACGTTGTGTTAATTATTCAGGTTTTAGCTATGTTTCTTCTCTTTTCTAATTTTTCAGTGTTTCCTAGTTTTTTTTTTGTTGAATGCCTCTAAAATTAGAACAAGTTATTTAGCTCTCCGACAGAAAATCTTAGCTTTTAATTGAAATCTCATTCACTTTCTATATTCTCTTGAAAAGGCTTGACAAGTCTATAATATTGAATGGATATGTTCAAGAACAAGAATATATTTCCATTTGTTACAGTTCAATTTTTTCTTTTATGTGCTTTTAAAATTGTAGTTCAGAAAACATGATTGCTTTAGTTAGTGTTAACAAAGTGACTGTCCTTCATTGCCATAAGGTGCCCCAGACCATCTGCCCCTATCTCTGTGGCATTCTGAGCTCACTGATTCCTCCCCTACACTTTCCCCCATTATTCAGTTCTATAATCAAAGCCTAAGGGTTTATCTATTTTTGGTTATTATTTATTGCCTTGTTTTGGTTTTCTATATACAACAGATGAGTAAGATCATGTTATTTTCTCTTCCTCTCTGATTTATCTCACTTAACATGATGCCTTCTAGTTCCATCCAAACTTGCAAATTGCAAGATTTTCATCTTTTCTTATATCTGTATAATAATTGTGTATCATTAGCATCTCTGCTGGCACTGTTCCCCAACCACCTGGCAGGTGCCACTTTTGTTGAGTAACCCTTCAGGATTCTTCTCCAGGAGAGAGAGCTTCTGAAACACTACTCTAGAGATTGGGGAAGGACAGCATCAAAAGGGAGTTGTCTTCCCATACTTTGTATTGTTGTCGGTCAGTCAAAAATAATTTGCTGAATCATTGTACCTCCATAGTTACACTAGCAGCTCAGGCTTGAAATTTTGTCTTTCCTCCCTTATGTTCATGGGATTGCCTATCACCTTGCAAGCATTATTACTACCCATTGTAGTATTCCCAAAGGAGCTCCAAATTCCCCAGGTGTTCTCCCAGTTCCTGGGTGGTGCTTATGTTTACATTCATTCATTCATTCATTCATTCATTCATTCATTCATTCATTCATTTATTCATTCATTCATTGTTCATCTATTTATCTGTTTATCTATCTACCTAAATATCTATTTATTTATTTATCTATTGATATATCTATTTATTTATTACTTTTTGGGTCACACCCAGTGATCCTCAGGGATTATTCCTGGCTCTGCACTCAGGAATTACTCCTGGTGGTGATTTGGGGACCATATGGGATGCCGAGGATTGAACCAGAGTTTGCTGCATGCAAGGCAAATGCCCTTTCCGCTGTGCTATTGTTACAGTCCCTGGTGTTTAACTTCTCCTTTGTGCCTTACTGTGCCCCTGCATCATGGTTCCTATCTTATTCCTGCCCCCTCACCTTGTAGATAGCAGTTTCTCTTTCCTTATAGTATCACTGTTTGATCTCAACAAGGTCATCACTGGCCATCAGCCTGTCAACTGTTCTTTCATCCATCCTCTGGGGGAAGGACTTTCAGTCCCCAGTGCACAACTGGACATGAACACTGAGCAATAGTGACAGAGTACATATATATATATATATATATATATATAATATATCACAGTGCATACCACTATATCACAGTTCACTGTATCATGTCTTCCGTCATCGTCTCGAGCGGGCCCCAGTAATCTCCATGTCCTGTTCATGCAAGTAGAGCCAAGGGCATCTGCTTGCTCAGGGACATAAAAGCCTCAATCCATTCCAGAATGAGGTCTATATTACTGGTATTTGGCTATCAAATACAACACGGGTAGCACAGGCTCTGCAGGTCTAGGGGGAGAATAATAACAAAAGAAACTAGTTTGGTTTGGGGGCCACGCAGTGTAGAACCGGGGTGGGTCTTTTAGGCGAGGGGGTCCCCATTTTTTTTTTTTTTCGGTCCCAGGGATCACAGTAGTACCAAGTTAAGTATGCCACATTTGTCTGTATGCATCCCTTTCAATCACTGTTTTTCTATTCTTGAGAGATTCAAGATATGGGATTGCTCTGTTATCTGGATGTTCTATTATTATTTTCTTAAGAAGTCTCCATTCTATTTTTCTGACCCAGGTAATATTTTCATCAACAGTGAATGCCTTTTGCCACATCCAACTAACATTTACTGTATCCAGTTTTTGCTATATTCTGTTTTCACTTGTGTGAAATATCTCATTGATTTGAATTTCCATGATCACAAGTGACAATGAGCACTTTTTCATATGCTGACTGGCTTACTGAATGTCCTCTTATGGTCATCTTCTTTTCTCATATTTTGGATGGTGCTATTAGTATTAATGTTGAGCTTTGTAAGTGCCTAATATTTATTTATTTATTTATTTATTTATTTATTTATTTATTTATTTATTTATTTATTTATTTATTTATTGGAGACTAGTCCTTTATCTGATGTATATTGTGAAAATATTTTCTCCCATTCAGTAAAGTGTCTCTTATTTCAACCCAAGATTTTTTTTGCCATGCCATTTTTTTATGTAGTCCCAGTTATCTACTTTTGTTTTTGTTTTCTTTGAAAATGGGACCAAATTGTTGGACACCTCTTAGGTCTAATTCCCAGAGAATTTTGCTTGTATTTCCCTAGATGTATATTATAAATTTTTGTCTAATCTTAAGATCTTTTATCTACTTTGAGTTATTGTATATGGTGTGATGTCAATTTCAGGTAGTTGTGGGTGGTAAAACTGAAAAAGTGGAATGAAGGAACGATTGTAGAGGGTTTTGAATATGCTGCTAAAGAGTTTATCCTATATTCAGTGGGGAGATCACTGAAAATTTGGGGCATGCGTTTGCAAGTAGCACTGTAGGAAATAGGAGTCTGGTAGTGCCAAATGATATGTTTCAGGAGAGAAGCTAGAGTCAGCAAGACTTGATGGACTGATGTGCTAATCCATATGTGACACGAAGTTCAGACTATCACTTTTCAGATATGATTTTTGCACCCTAGAGGTCTTCCAGGCATACTTCAGCAGGTCTGAGAGATCAAATTAATTCTCTTTTTTGGTGTGGACGGGTGTACATTTGGGCCACAGCTGGTGGTACTCTGAGCTTAGAATCTATTGTGCCATTGAAAATAATAACAGGGTCAGCATTCAGGGGTCAGCCCTGGTAGACTCTGGGGACCAATAAGGGGTGCCAGAGATTGAACCCAGGTTGGCCACGTGCAAGGCACATCCTATCCAAAGTACTATGGCTCAAATTAATTTTCATAGAAATGCTGTTTTCACTGTATTGATATATGCACTCCACGACTCTAAAGCAATGGTGGGCAAATCTGAAGGCACCTTCATTTAGAGCAGGTCAGTGGCTCCAGATGGCACTAGTGGATTTTGTATTGTTTGCTGCAGTTAAAACCCCAAATGCTAGTTTCACTTAATAATGTCAGGGGCTGGAGAGATAGGACAGTAGGTAGGCCATTTGCTTTCCCCATAGTTGACCTGGGTTCGACCCCTCAAGCCCCACCAGGTATGTGATCCCTGAGTGCAGAGCCAGGAGTAAGTCCTGAGCACTGACAGGTGTGGCCCAACAACAACAGAGTGTTTCAGATGAAGCAATAAAATGTAATTGGGGGGGTGGAGTGATTATACAGCGGGGAGGGTGTTTGCCTTGCACGCAGCCAACCCAGGTTCAATCTCCAGCATCCCATATGGTTCCCGAGCACCTCCAGGAGTGATTCCTGGGTGTAGAGCCAGGAGTAACCCCTGAACATTACTGGGTGTGACCCCAAATGCCAAACACAAGACAAATATAAAAACTGTAATTGACTAACTTTATTCAATTTTGGCAGAGTATGCCACCCGCACGGCAGAGCCTGGCAAGCTACCCTTGTCGTATTTGATATGCCAAATATCAGTAACAATTATAGACCTCATTCCTATGACTGATGGAATGGTTTGAGGCTCTTTATGTTCCTGCAGCAAGAAGATGCCCTTGGGTTCTACTAGCATGAGACAGGACATATGGAGATGTTACTGGTGCCAGCTCGAGCAAATTGATGATGAACGGGAAGACAGTGATACAGTGACAGTGACTGACAGTATCCTATACCAAACCAGTCCAGAGGATTTGAACTCCCTCTAAGCCTTTCTTCAAACTATTTCCTTGCCCTACCTTTAAGCAAGCTCAGCCAACTCTTTTCTCTGCTCCTTCAACTCACTCCTGCCAGCCAGTCTGAGAACCCAGTCTCAACTGACAACTCAACTGCTTTTCCAAATATTTATGTCCCCATAATTTGGATAGCATTCATTCCTTTAAGAAGTACAAGCCATCCCTTTAAGGAATTTCTTAAATCTCTTAAAGGGAGCCAAAAGTGTGAGATATGGATCCAGATTTAATACAACCAGGTTTAATGCAGGTTGCATGTTGATACCCAGTTTTCTGTGCAACATTGTTGAAGAGACTTTCCTTCCTACACTTCATATACCCAAGACCTTTGTTATAAACTAACGTTTCATAAATCTGAAAGTACACCTCTGGGCTCTTAATTTTATTTCAGTGCTCTAAAGAATCTATCCTTAAGAAAAAGTGTAGGGCATTAGTGGTAGGGCATTTGCCTTGCACACAACCGACCCGGGTTCGATCCCCGGCATCCTATATGGTCCCCTGAGCACTGCAGGAGTAATTCCTGAGTGCAGAGTCAGAAGTAACCCTTGAGCATCATCAGGTGTGACCCTAAAAGCAAAAAACGAAGAAGAGTAATTTTTTTACCAGATATGATTTATCTGGTAAAAAAATCATCAATAAATTATGGAGATCAGAGGTGACTACAAGAGTATCCCACCCACATGGCAGAGCCTGGCAAGTTACCCATAAGTTATCCTTCCTATTATTCCTAAGTCCTATTCAATGAATATGAACTGTCTTTGTAATGTAAGCCATGCAAACTTTAAGCTGTATTGCCCTTTGGGATGATGGGATAAGAGAGTTGGGGTCTTTGTGGGAGGTGATCAGTCAGCTCAAGTGAGTCAGTTAGTCAGTCAGCTCAGGCCAATCAGCTCTGTTCAGTTAGCTGCGGTCAGTCAGCTGCCAAGATGAGAACTGCTGCCCCTCCGGCTGGTGATCATTAAAAATATTAATGGATGGGGGCTGGAGTGATAGCCCAGCGGTAGGGTGTTTGCCTTGCACACGGCCGGCCTGTGCCGGCCTGGGTTCCATCTCCGGCATCCCATATGGTCCCCAAGCACCGACAGGAGTAATTCCTGAGTGCAGAGCCAGGAGTAACCCCTGAGCATCACCGGGTGTGACCCAAAAAGCAAATAAATAAATAAATAAATAGATAAAATTAAAATATTAATGGATTAAAAATATGCCAAATATCAGTAACAATTATAGACCTCATTCCCATGACCTGATGGAATGGTTTGAGGCTTTTATGTTCCTGGAGCAAGCAGATGCCCTTGGGCTCTACTAGCATGAGACAGGACATATGGAGATGTTACTGGTGCCCGCTCAAGCAAATCAATGATGAATGGGAAGACAAGTGAAGTGATATAAGTGATGTTTTTTCATTCTTTGTTACTATTTGTTCCCTTGTTTTGAACAATTGGCCTGGAGTAATGACCTAGAAAACATAGAATGCAGTAACTATGCTTATGAAACTGGATTTCTATGACTGCAATCAGTAGACTGGGGCCCAGTAATGAGAACATTCAGAGATGACTTATGTGGATTGTCATTAATAAGGAATATGAATGGCTATACCTACTGATGGAAAAAGGACAAGTTATCCTCATGATTTATCAGAATATAATATTACCTAGGGAGAGATTTTTA
The DNA here is from genome assembly GCA_021461705.1 of Cryptotis parvus. Lineage (NCBI taxonomy): Eukaryota > Metazoa > Chordata > Mammalia > Eulipotyphla > Soricidae > Cryptotis > Cryptotis parvus. The sequence goes on along the minus strand of JAJIBD010015267.1, from coordinate 2,557 downwards.
TATATCAGTATCCAACCCAAATCATGAGAGCATGCAGGACTCCATTTACACTGCTTGGACTCTGGATTTTGTTGTTTGTTTTGTTTTGGGGCCACATACTGCAGTGCCCACATTCCTAGATCTGCACTCAGGGATCACTTCTGGTGGTTTCAGGGGACTGTGTTGGATTTTATGGATTGAACTCCAATGGTCACATGCAAGGTGAATGATCTACCTGCTGTATATCTCCCTGGTCACTGGACTACTCTGTATTTCTTTATGATCTTGCTATATGTCAAGATTGTTTTTACCTTGATCCTCTTCACAATTACTTTTTCCTGTGTTTATATCACACGTAAACAGACCTTCACATAATATACCTAGATTATCCTTCACTTACACATCTTTATTATTATTTAGCTTGATTTTGTAGTATCACTTACTATGATAGCACCTGAGCATCTGAGATTAGTTGTTTACTTGTTCTTATCTGCATGTATAGTCACATGAACTAGTGAATGGATAACAGATGGATTTATTTATTATTCCCAAATTTCTTCATTTATTAGTTATCTTCACTGGCACATTTTATGAAAAATAGGTGCTTGTCTCATTGGCTTCTGCACTAAATCTGTAACTAATGACTAGTATTGATTGGTACTCATGAATACATGTCAAAAGAATAAAAAGATTATCTTGCAAACTGAATGGGACTGCATGTATTTGTTGTTGCAGGTTATTATGTTTTTTAAGGCACTGGGAGATGACTGACAAGTTTCAAGAATTGTAATTCTGGCTGGTACATAATTACAGATTGAGTTGAGCACTTTATCTGGCTTTCTATCTATGCTGAAAAATGAAGCATAATGGCAGAGGTTGAAGTGGAATTTAATTTCAATATGCTCCTTTTACATAACCAGGAAGCATTTCACACACAGAAGTTGTTTTTCTTGGGGCAGGAGTATTTTTTTTTAAAGAGGTGCCTGTGTCCTCTTAATTGTTTTCTCATCTTCTTGCTGGTGTTTATCTCAGTTGCTACGACAATTTCTATGGCAAGATACTACTAGCTCAGTGAGGATTACACATGATAAATATTTGAAGCACATAAACTTGACATAAGAGCAGCTGCTTTTCTCCAAGCACGAGGCAGGAATGTTCTAGGTTCTGATTGGCAACTTTAGCATTTAAAGTCTTCACTATGGGTTGTGGTGATTCCTTTTGGGGCCTTTGCTATTGATGCTTGTGTTGAATAATCCCTGAAGTTCATACACAGCATGTATGCATTGACGACTATTCAAATTTATAAAAAGTAATGTGCAAGTTATTTTATAAAATAAAATCTTAGCAGATATTTATGGTTTAAAAAAGATGGTGTAGCATCAGCTGGACTCCTAGCTTAAAAGTAGGATTTATGCTCAATTTTAGGTGTTTAAAAACAAATGCTGTATCATAATGGGAGAACTGATCCACACAGTTGGTTTGGGGGGTGGGATTTGAGAGGGCAATATTAGTCTTTGGGAGAGGGAGGGGGGGTGAGTTCACTGTTAAGGGTGTGGTGTTGGAATTATGTGCACTAGAAGCCGTTATTAGTAGTATTGTAAACCCCAGAATATAAATCAATTAAAAAATTTCAAAAGCAAAACACATGCTGCTAAGGGGAATCAGTGGAAAGCCTTGGTTGATGGTTTATTCTGCAAACTAAAGGTTAGCTCCTTATACCCAGCACAGCTATTGTTAAATGTTTTCAACAGATTTCACTAGTGGTCAAGGTCATCAATTCAACTTCAGAGCACAGATAAATCTTCCTATTTATCACAATAAAACAGAAATTGCTTTTCTTTCACCAGTTCAAAAGACATTCTGTATTGAACAGAATGTACAGAAAAGAAAGCTGCTTGCCTCATGCTTGAAAATGTGCACTGAATAATATACAAATATTTAGACTTTCTGATATCCTTAACAATAGCTTAGACTGGATCCACCTACTCATCAGTATTCTTTTTCTTAGGGTTTTAGATAAGAGTTGCACTCTTTGTGCCTTAACAGCTCCTTTTGGAATCTTCAGCTATTTCTTCACCTATCCATTCCTGTAATTTATGCTTTATCCCAAGGAACTATATTGCAACTGATGGTATATATGGTTATAAAGAACAATTGCATACGTTCAAAATTTTTTCAGTACATGGCAAAAGAAGCATGTGTTCTCTTTTATTCCTTTTGAATTAACAAATACATTTTAATTGTCTACTATGTGCAAACAACTTATTAGTGGAGATAAGGATATCTAAGAAAGCTGACAACAAATTCACAAATTCACATTTCAGCAAGTTTTAAAATACGCTTGCAACACTCAGTCTACATTCCTACCCTTTTCAGCTTTCTTACAATGTCCAGTTTCCCTTCAGCCTCTCCAGTATTTCATTATAACACAATATGCCTGGTGTGTGTGTGTGTGTGTGTGTGTGTGTGTGTGTGTGTGTGTGTGTGTGTGTGAAAATATGTCAAGTGGATTGGGTAGGGTATAATAAGGAAAGTTGAGAAGTAGTGTTTTTCTCCATTATGCTTCTAATTTATTTTT
>JAJIBD010015266.1:0-26826 GCA_021461705.1 Cryptotis parvus | reverse complement strand
CTCAGCACTTTATTAAGTAATCATTTTACTTGCATCCAGACCACATGCATACCCAAGTGCATGGCTTGATTTATTTTCACAGGTGGACACTTTTTTTCTTTCTTTGTTTCTTTTTTTTTTTTTCTTTTTGGGTCACACCTGGCAATGCTCAGGGGTTTCTCCTGGCTCTGCACTCAGGAATCACTCCTGGCGGTGCTCAGGGGACCATATGGGATGCCGGGATCGAACCCGGGCTGGCATGGGCAGGCCGTGTGCAAGGCAAAAACGCCTTACCCGCTGGGACTATCGCTCCAGCCCCCACTTTTTCTTTTTCTTTGTGCATCACACCTGGTTATGCTTAGGGGTTACTCCTGCTCTGCACTCAGGAATTTTTCCTGTTGGTGCTCGGAGACTATATGGGATGCTGGGGATTGAACTTGGGTCAGTCGCATGCATGGCAAATGCCCTATCTGCTGTCCTATCACTCCAACCTAGGGACATTTATGTGTGCTTGGAGAGAGAGCCCTAGGACAGCAGTTCTTCAACTCTGATCTTAGGGTCCCAGCACTCCCTGAAGCTTAGGGACAGATCTGTAGGACACGTCCCCTCCATGGAGAGGGTGACGCGACGGCTGTGTAGAGGGACCGAGCTGGAGAGAGCTCAGTGGTGGTAGTAGGTGCTTGGCATATGAGAGGTCTGTGCAGAAAGGTGAAGTGCTTTCCAGGATTTGCAGTGGAGGTGGTCAGGGCCGGGAGTGCTGAGGGCTTCTTTGGGGGTTGATGAAAACATTCTGGAATTGGTTGTGGTGGGGCTGGAGTGGTAGTTGAGCAGATAGGGCATTTGGCTTCATCTTGGCCTACCTGGGTTTGAGCCCCAACATCCCATATGGTTCCTCGACCACCACCAGGAGAATTCCGAGTGCAGAGCAGGAGTGACCCCCGAGCATTGACAGGTGTGGTCCAAGAACCAAAAGAGCAGTGGTTGTGGTGAGAGTCGCACGGCTCTGAATACCCTAAAAGCCACTCGGACCTTTCCATTCCGTATTTCCTTTGGCTCTGGCGCCACACCTGGCGGTGCTCAACGGTCACTTCTGGCTCAGCACTCAGGGATCACTCCTGTTAGGGCTTGGGAGATATATGGGGTGCTGGGCATTGAATGCAGGCCAGCCGTGGCGCAAGACAAGCGCCTTGACCGCTGTCTGTCGCCCTGGCCTGCCTAGACGCTTCTTTCTGGGCACGCCTCGGCACCTCTCGGCAGCATTGTGCTGGGCAGCCCTATAGGCTCCTGCTCTTTTCCCCACTTTTTTTTTTTTTTTTTTGCTTTTTGGGTCACACCCGGCAATGCTCAGGGGTTTCTCCTGGCTCTGCACTCAGGAATTACTCCTGGCAGTGCTCAGGGGACCATATGGGATGCTGGAGATTGAACCCGGGCCGGCACAGGCCGGCCGCGGTAAACAAACGCCCTACCCGGCTGGGCTATCGCCTCCGGCCCCTTCCCCACATTTCTGGGGCCTCTGAAACATGCTCAAGGACGCAGGGCTCTCACTGATGACACTGTCCAGCTGCTGTGGCCGGGTACTTCAGTGCTCGGTCCACTAGGGCCATCACTGCAGTGCTGTGGGGGTGGGGAGGGGGGGCGTGGGGCTGGAGACCCACCTGTGTCCAGCGTCTCTGGGCCTGTGCTGCGCCTCTGTGGTTTCACCCTCTCGCCCCCACCTCTCTCTGACTGTTCACCCCCAGGCTTGCAGGCTTGGTGGTGGGCGGTCCACATGCCAGCCTTCTGCAGGCCACCTGATGGGTCAGCACGTACTGGGGCTGGGGAGGGACACAGATGATTGAATGAAAGCGGGGCTGGGGGTGGGGGCACATGCTCTCCCCCGGCCCCCTCCGGCAAACTTCTGAGCACAGAGCTGGGAGTAGTTTGGGGAGCACTGCAGGGTGTGACCCCGCCCCTACAAAGCCCGATGGAAAGGTCCGGCTGCTTGTGACCCTGATGCCTCTTCTGCCCACCCCTGACGGTGACGCCCCTGCCAGGATCAAGCCCCTTTCTTGTCGGAAGCCAACGCTGAGCGGATCGTGCAGACCTTGTGCACAGTTCGGGCGCCGGCCCTGAAGGTTGGGCAGATGCTCAGCATCCAGGGTGCGGCCTCACCCCAGCTCCCGACCCCCAATCTCCTTTCCACCCCTCCCTCAAGCATCCAGACACTCCCAGGGTGGGGGTTTGGGGAGCTCCCCCTCGGTGGGGCGGGGGCTCCTCCCTCATAGTTCCCTCCCCCCTCCCCAAGACAACAGCCTTATGAGCCCCCAGCTGAAGCGGATCTTCGGAGCTGGCCCGCCAGAGCGCCCGACTTCATGCCCCGTTGGCAGATGCTGGTGCGCGCGTTGGGGGGCCAGGGAGAGAAGCACAGAGTCCCGCGTGCGACCAAGGAGGGTGAAGAACACCGGGTGCCGGGTCGGGGGCTCTGGTCCTGGCTGCTAAAGGGTCTGCAGGGGCAGCGAGGTGGGGCCAGAGCACTCCCTGCTCAGTGACCTCAGCGAGAGGCCGTGGTGGGGACAGCGCCATCCACCCTGCACGACTGGGCAGGCCACACGTGAGCCCCCGGCGTCTTGATTCCCCGTTTCTTAATTAAAGGCGGATCGTGGCTGTAAATAGGTTGGCACAGTGCCTGGCACTGAGTAAGTGCCCAAGACATGAGCTGTTCTAATAAGCGGGGGGGGAAGACCGTGGGGTCCGAAGGGCAGCCTGTCCGCCCTCTGATCTCTGTCCCGCTCCCCGCAGCTCTGCATGATCCCTGCCCCTCTCTCTCTGCCAGTCGGAACAGCATCTGGCCCAAGGAAGCCCTAATTCAAGGGCTTTTTTTTTTTAACTTTTTGGGTCACACCCAGCAATGCTCAGGGGGTTTCTCCTGGCTCTGCACTCAGGAATTACTCCTGGCGGTGCTCGGGGGACCATATGGGATGCCAGGGATCGAACCCAGGCCGGCACAGGCCGGCCATGTGCAAGGCAAACACCCTACCCCTGGGCTATCGCCCCGGCCCAGAGCTTTTTTGGATCACACCCGCGATGCTCAGGGGTTACTCCTGGCTCTGCACTCAGGGAATTACTCCTGGCATTGCTCAGGGGACCATATGGGATGCCGGGGATCGAACCCGGGCCGGCATGGGCCGGTCGCGTGCAAAGGCAAACGCCCTACCTGCTGGGCTATCGCCCGGCCCTGGAGCTTTTTTTTTTTTTAAATCATATATTGTTGAAGTTAAGAGTACCAGCAAAGGGGCCGGAGCGATAATACATCAGGGAGGGCATTTGTCTTGCATGAGACTGACCCAGTTTTGATTCCCGGCACCCTATAGGGTTCCCCCAGCCCTGCCAGGAGTCATTCCTGAACACTGAGCTGGGAGTAAGCCCTGAACACTGCTGGGTATGGGTCCCCCTGCCAAACAGTATGCTCTAGGAGCACAGCCAAAGACTGTCGCAGTCTTAGCTACATCTAATAGTCCCCAGCACCGCTGATCTGTGCTTGTTTTCCTCATCTGTGAAACGGGATCACGGCAAAGAGCTGAGCCCAGGGTCCCACAGGGTCCCACATGGGGTGAACCAGTGAGGCTCATAGGGAATGTGCTTGGCTGTCCGTGGCCACCACCATGACCTTAATGGTCGCCCCACTCTCCGCAGAGAGTTCTCGAACAGGAGCTGGGCCAGGACTGGCAGACCAAGGTGGCCTCCTTGGAGGAGGTGCCCTTTGCTGCAGCCTCCATCGGGCAGGTTCACCAGGGTGTGCTGAAAGATGGGACAGAGGTGGCCGTGAAGATCCAGGTGAGAAGGGAGGCGGGGTGGGGTCAGGCGGGGCGGGTCTCCTGGCTGGCCCAGAGGCATCACCCCATCTCCCTTGCAGTACCCGGTGTGGCCCAGAGTATCCAGAGTGACGTCCAGAACCTGCTGGCTGTGTTGAAGATGAGCGTGGCCCCTGCCGGAGGGTGAGGCCCCGCGGCGGGAAGGGAGCGCGCCTGCAGGAGGGAGCCCCCAGGGAGCCAGTGCGGCCTAGTGTGGGGCAGCGGCTCCTCAGCGGCATCTGTCTCTGCTGTTGGAGAGAAAGGAGGAACCCCCTGCGCCCTGAGACCCGCACAGGGAGTGTGGAGAAAGATGACGTAGGGGCATCTGTGCATCTGTGGCAGAGGTCCAGGGCCCGAGACCCAGGCCCTGTGGCCCCACGCGGTGCAAGCGGACAGAATGCCAGAGGGACCACGAGTGGCAGGCCTAGAAGAGTCCAGAGTCTGGAACAGTGCAAGAGAGAGACCCTCGGGTGGGCTGTGGAATGAGAAGATGCTAGTGGGGCGGCCCCGTGTGGGGGCCCGGGTCCAGAACAAGGGGGACGAGGACTAGGCGGAGGCACGGCCTGGCTGCGAGGGCCAGAGGCTGACACTGGCAGGGGGAGGAGAGGAGGGGTCCCCCTGATGCGGCTGCCCCCTCAGGCCTCTTTGCCGAGCAGAGCCTGCAGGCCTTGAAGCAGGGAGCTGGCCTGGGAGTGCGACTACCAGCGCGAGGCAGCCTGTGCCAGGAGCTTCCGTGAGCCGCACCCCCCACACCCCGCCTCCCGGCACTGGGACCACCTACAGCCCCCACCCACCAGCTGCAGGCCCCGGGCGGGCCACTGGTACTTTCTCTCCTCAGCCGTGCCTTCAGGCTGCATCCTCTGCCCCTCACTTCTCCCCACCGCAGCCTCAGTTTCCTCATCCGTTCCTTGGGACTCGTCCCACCCTCTGGACCGATGGGCATCAGCAGGCAGGGGTGGCGAGAGCTGCCGTGCATGGGTGCACAGGGGCGCCAGAGAGGTCAATGTTCAGCAGGTTTCTGATCAGTTGGGTGCCCTGGATCCATCGGAGAGCCTGTTAGCAACAAAGCACGTGGTGACCACTGAGCCACGTCCCAGCCCTGTGAAGGCATTTCAGGGAGCGGGCTGGGGGCTGGGGGCTGGGGAACACTACACGGGGCAGGCTCCTTGTCTTGCACAGAGCTGACCCTGTTTGATCCCCGGCCCCCGTATGCTCCCTGACCGCTGCCTGGAGTGATCCCTGAGCGCAGAGCAGAGCGGGAGCCAGCCTCGAGCACCAGCAGGCGTGACCCAGAGAACACAAACACAAAGCAGGGTTTATGCTCCACGGGGACTGGCCGGATGCCCAGTAGGTCGGAGTGCGGGCTGTACGCGCTGGAGGCCTGAGTTCCACCCTGGCACCACGTGGTCCCTTGAGCACTGCCAGGGGAAAGAGGCCCCTGCAGGCTGCGGTTAGAGATACGGTCCTGGGACCAAGGTGGGACTCCCTGTCCTTGCCAGCCCTTTCATGCGCCCTGTAGGCTGGTGGGGCCTGGCCGTGTCCTCCTAAGGGGCAGAGAGGTCAGCTGTACCAATGAAGGGCTTGAGGGGCAGCTCAGACATCAGAGGCTTTCTGGACAGAGACCCCCATGCAGGCCTCAAGCAGAGCCCTGAGGAGGGTGGTGTGCAAGGGGACTGTGGGTTTGGGGTGACTCCTCCCACCCCCGAGCATCCCAAGTACCAGGGGTAAACTCACTTTTACTCCCTGCCCCCCAGCCTCCTCAGACTCCCCAGTGGGAGGCCTTGTGCTTGGTTTGTTTTGGTTTTTAGGGGTTCACCCGGTGGTGCACAAAGGGGTACCCCGGCTCTGCTCTCAGGGATCACTCCTAGCAGTGCTCGGGGAACCTTATGGGATGTCAGATGCATGCAAGGCATGTACCTTTCCTGCTGTACTATTGCTCTGCCCCAGAGCCAGAGTGAGTCCGTAAGCATGTGAACAAAACTCTAGAATGACAGTGACTGGCCAGGCAGATGTGGGCCATCACTCAGGACAGAGGCCAGGCGGAGTTCAAGGAGGACTTCTCAGAGGACGAGACCTGGAGCTGGGCCCCAGGGGCCTAAAGCACCAAGTGACACCCCCTCCCATCCCTTCTGCCCAGGCAGCTGCTGGCCGATGACCCTTTCTTCCGGGTGCCAGCCGTGATTAAGGAGCTGAGCACAAAGCGGGTGCTGGGCATGGAGCTGGCAGGAGGGATCCCCTGGACCAGTGCCAGGACCTGAGCCAGGCCGTCAGGGACGAGGTACGGAGCCTTTCTGGGGCCAGACGGAGGTGGTGCCCCAGGGTAAACCCATGGTCCCTCCTCAGGCCAGAAGGCTGAGCCCTGCCCCTCTCTCCCGCACAGATCTGCTTCCAGCTCCTGAGGCTGTGTCTTCGGGAGCTGTTCGAGTTCCGTTTCATGCAGACTGACCCCAACTGGGCCAACTTCCTATACGATGCCTCCAACCACCAGGTGGGTTCCTGGAGCGAGCAGAGGGCCTGGGTGCACCAGCTGCTGGTGCCAGTACTTCCCCGGGTTATAGGTGCTCAGCGCAACACAGGTTTTCCTCTGGCTTGGGGCCACCCCTGGCAGTGTGCTCAGGAGAACCGCAGGGGTGGCTGGACAGAACCTGAGCCTCTTACCTGCACAGCGTCAGCTCCAGCCCTGTGGAGCTCCCCCAGGCCAACATGATACGCAGATGACTTCGTTGGTCTTTCTCCAGGCGCTGGTTCAGGGACTCGGGCCTGCCCAGCTGACTGCCATGTTCTGGACCGTGCCGTGCTTGTTTGGGGAGGCCTCACTGCTTTGGCCTTGCCTTCCTGTGCTGTTCCTGGAGGAGACTTGGCTGTGAAGCACAAGGGGTGGGAAATGGAGTCCCTAGCCTCCACCTGTGTCCGAGTGGCCATGCCACAGTACAGAGCGGCCCACAGCCATGGCCGCCACACTTGCTGTTTAATTAGAACACGCCAGGTGCCCACCAGTGAGGAAGCCCCAAGCACTACCGGGTGTGACATCCCCCCGCTAAACAAAAAGTGAACACCACACCCCTGAGCCTCGCCCTCCCAGATGCCCAGTCTGCTGAGGAACCGAACCTCATTAGCTCACCACGCCGACCCGGGGCAGTGGCTTTTGACCTCCTCCTGCCTGTAGGAGAAAACCGCTCCGGGCCCAGACTAGCCGAGATGGAAAATCACAGGCCAGAGTGGTCAGGGATGGCGTAGGGGGAGCCAAAGAGAAGGTTGAGCCAGCCTGGTGTGTGTGAGGTCAAGAAGGGCGTAGAGGAGGAAGCATCACTGAAGCTGAAAGCAGGTGGACCAGCCAACGAGCAGGGAGTACAGAGTGCCCGCAGGCAGGGCCGGGCTGGGGACTCAGACTGTCTGTGTGGGTGCCAGATGGCTCCAAGGGATCTCTCTAAATCACCTCTGGGGCCTGGAGCAATAGTCAGCAGTAGGGCGTTTGCTTTGCATGTGACCAACCTGGGTCTGATCCCCGCATTCCGTATGGTCCCCCGAGTACCACCAGGAGTAATTCCTGAGTGCAGAGCCAGAAGTAACCCCTGAGCACCTCTGGGTGTGAACCAAAAAAGCCAAAAAAAGAAACACTTCTGGGCTGACTGTCCCCTCCACAGCCCCCCCAGAGCCCCGAGGGTCAGGGCTATGCCTAAATTTTTTTTTTTTTTTTTTTTTGGGTCACACCCAGCGATGCTCAGGGGTTACTCCTGGCTCTACATCCAGAAATACTCCTGGCGGTGCTCGGGGACCATATGGGATGCCAGGGATTGAACCCAGGCCGGCACAGGTCGGTGCGTGCAAGGCAAACGCCCTACTCACTGGACTATCGCCCCGGCCCCGTAAAACATATTCTTATAAGAATGAGAGGCGGGGCCTGGAGCAATAGTCCAGCGGGTAGGGCATTTGCCTTGCATGCGGCCGGCCCATGTCGGCCTGGGTTTGATCCCTGGCATCCCATACGGTTCCCTGAGCACCACCAGGAATAGTTCCTGAGTGCAGAGCCAGGAGTAACCCCTGAGCATTGCCGGGTGTGACCAAAAAAAAGCAAAAAAAAAAAAAAAAAAAAAAGAATGAGGGGTTGGAGCGATAGCCCAGAGGGTAGGGCATTTGCCTTGCATGCGGCCGGCCCATGCCGGCCTGGGTTTGATCCCCGGCATCCCATATGGTCCTCTGAGCACCGCCAGGAGTAATTCCTGAGCACAGAGCCAGGAGAAACCCCTGAGCATTGCCGGGTGTGACCGCAAAAAAAAAAAAAAAAAAAAGAAGAAGAATGAGAAGGACCAGAAAGCTCAGAGGCCCGGGTTCCATCCACATCATCACAAGGTGTTCCCCACCCAGTACCACCCCAATGCTGAACTCTGATGGATGTGGCTCTAAAACCCCTCACATTATAATCATTTTAGTTTTTTAGGGGGTGCATTCTCATTGGTGCTCGGGTCTCCTCCTGGATCTGTGTGCATTGCTCACTCCTGTCCGGCTCAGGGGCCCATATAGATGCCAGGGATTGACTTGGGCTAGCCATGTCGCCCCCCTCCCTGCTGACCCCCTGAATTAATTCATACCCCTCAACAGAGTCTTCTTGTAAGTCAACATATCCTCGATTAAAAAATATAGAGACAAAACCCCCGCCACTTAGAATGAAAGCAAATTAAAAAGGTCTCTTCAGCTTGCTGTGGGGTGGACTGGATGTGTGGAGGCCAGGGTCCCAGGGGCTTGGCAGGGGACAGACGGTGGGGGCTGGGGTGGACTCCTGGCTTTTCCTTCATCGCGTCTTGTTCCCAGGTGACCCTTTTTGGACTTTGGTGCAAGCCGAGAGTTTGGGACGGAATTCACAGACCACTACATCGAGGTGAGTGTCAGCTTGCTCCAGGGCCCGAAAGACTGAGGCTTCCCGCAGGGGACTGAGCTGGGGGAACAGGAGAATCCAGGCTCGGGTCGTCGGAGATGTGTAGCGGGCAGTTATGGCCAGGCCCCTGTCCGAGGGCTCACAGCATGTCGGTAGTGGAACAACAGTCCTTAGTAAAAGCAGGCCCCATAGCTGTCTGCTCATTCAGCACATTCGGGGCTGTTTAATCCAGGGGCCACACTGGGGGCAGCCAGGCAGTGCCAAGGGAGCCCACCCGCAGCCCTGCACATGCCCGACACGGGCTTTATCACCACTTTAGCTATTAGCTATATCTTCTTCCTTAAGGCCAGGACAGTTTTGTTTTTTTTTTTTGCTTTTTGGGTCAGACCCGGTGATGGGCAGGGGTTACTCCTGGCTCTGCACTCAGGAACTACTCCTGGCGGTGCTCGGGGACCATATGGGATGCTGGGGATCGAACCTGGGTTTGCTGCATGCAAGGCAAACGCCCCACCCGCTGGACTATCACTCCGGCCCCAAGGCCAGGATGTTTGTTTGTTTGTTTGTTTTCTTTTTTGGGGTCACACCCGCGACGCTCAGGAGTTCCTCCTGGCTCTGCACTCAGGAATTACTCCTGGCGGTGCTCAGGGTACCATATGGGATGCCGGGGATCGAACCCAGGCCGGCACAGGCTGGCCTTGTGCAAGGCAAATGCCCTGCCGCTGGGCTATCGCCCGCCCGTTTTTTTTTTTAAATATTTTATTATACCACCGTTAGATATACAATTACAAGATGTTCATGTTTGAATTTTTGGTTCTACGGTGTTTCAACACCCATCCCTCCACCCCTGCCCATCTCCCCATCACCAGTGTTCCACCTTCCCTCCCCCTTCCCCAGCAGGAACCTCCATGGCAGGTTCTTTATCTCCTTTCTCTCTTTTTCTTTCTCCTTCTCGCTTCCCTTTCTTACACATTATAGATTGTAATATATTCTAGAACATGATTGGTTCCACTAGTTTGATATACTGTGTCCCGACCACGAAAATGGTGGCTATTATGGTGAGCGAGTCTCATCCGGCTGCTTCCGAGGCCCTACAGAGGTGATTGGCCAACAACCAAAACCCATCTTGCCTTCTGGGAACCTTATGGTCAGCTGAGCTAGGGGAGAGCCGGATGGCAGCTCTCCCCCGTGTGTCTGAGTCTCTGCATCATAAAGGCCAGGATGTTTTTGGAGGGGGACACACATTGGTGGTGCTTGCTGGGGACCGTGTGCTACCAGTGGTTAAACATGGATCTCCTGGGGGCTGGAGTGATAGTACAGCAGGGAGGGGCTTTGCCTTGCACATGGCCAACCTGGCTTCAATCCCTGGTATCCCACATGGTCCCCTGAGCACCAGCAGGAGTAATTCCTGAGTGCAGAGCCAGGAGTAACCCTGAGCATTGCCAGGTGTGACCCAAAAATAAAAAATTTAAAAAACATGGATCTCTTGCATTCAAAGATGTGTTCATCCCTTTATTTTTTTTTTTTTTTAATGTTTTTTTGGGGCCATATCCAGTGGGGCTCAGGGCTTAGTCTTGGCTCTGTGTTCAGTGCTGAGGCTCGAACCCCCGGCTGCTGGGTGCAAGAAAAGAGTCTTGCCCTCAGAATTATTTCTTCTGCCCTTATTCAGTCCTTTAAACTATGTGTCTAATCCCAAGGCTGGGTTTTTTGTTTTCAGTGGTCTAAGAAAATGGGTCCAGAGAGATAGTGCAGGGCTGAAGATAGCATAGGTGAATGTCCTGTTTATTATTATTATTTTTTAATTTCTATTATTACTATTATTATTATTATTATTATTATTATTTTTGCTCTTTGGGTCACACCCGGCAATGCTCAGGGGTTACTCCAGCGCGGTGCAAGGCAAACGCCCTACCCGCTGGACTATCGCTCCGGCCCCTATTATTATTATTATTATGCTTGTTGGGTCACACCCAGCAATGCTCAGGGGTTACTCCTGGCTCTACGCTCAGGAATTACTCCTGGTGGTGCTCGAGGGACCACATGGGATGCCAGGGATCGAACGTGGGTCAGCAGTATGCAAGACAAGTGCTCTACCTGCTGGACTATCCCTCCGGACCCCACATGTCCAGTTTATTTTAATTTATTTATTTATCTATTTATCTATTTATTTATTTATTTTTGCTTAGGGGGGAGTCACACCCAGCGACGCCGGGGGGTTACTCCTGGCTCTTCGCTCAGGAATTAGTCCTGGTGGTGCTCGAGGGACCATATTGGATGCCGGGGATCAGCCCGGTGGGCCGCGTGCAAGGCAAATGCCCCCTCTGCTGTGCTGTTGCTCCAGCCCCATGGTAGGGCACTGTTCTTGCAGACAGACGACCCGTCTGCTGCCCGGCACCCCATGTGGTCCCCGAGTACCCTTAGGAGCGATTCCTGAATCCGGAAGCCCCGAGAGAAAGGCCTCAGCGCTGCTGGTTGCGGCCCCCAAAACAAAACAAAACCCGAACAGTGAAACGGAGTGACCCTGAGTGGTGGTGGGGTGTGAGGGGCTGGGCCTGAGGTCACTCCTGCCTGCTGCTCCGGTCCCCCGGCAGTGCTCTGGATGGTCCTCCTCAGACCTCGTGCTGTGGGGCATGTCCTCCGCCACCCCGGGTCCCTCCCAACCTGTCTCTTTCTGTGCTTTGGTCATCCCTGCAGTGCTCAGATCACTCCTGGCAGCCTCAGGGGACCTTCTTCGGTGCCAGGGGTCAGACTTCCGGGCTGGGTGTGTGCAAGGCAGTTTTCCTCTCCTTGTCCCGTTTCTCCATTCCCCAGTCACTTTATCTGGCCGAGGGACACTCGGGATGCGGGAACCACTGCTGACGGCTTTGCTGGCTGGGTCAGTAGCTGGGCCCAGGGCCAGAGAGATGGTACGGGAGGTAAGGTGCTTGCTTTGCACGCTGCCGACCCTGGTCTGGTCTCTCACCCAGTGGGGTTGCCCAAGCCCCACCTGAGCACAGAGCTGGGAGTAAGCCCTGAGCACTGCCCGGTGTGGCTCCAAAACAAGAACGAGTAATCCTTGGGCCCCGTGGGTGCTATTCTACCAGGGGTCACACTTGGATCTCATGTGTGCCAGCCACATGCTCTGGATCTGGGACTGTGGCATGTGCTGTCCGCATGTGGCCTGGTGGCCACCCTACAGAGACTCAGTGGGAAGCACCACCTTGGGCCCCATTGTACAGATGAAGCCAGTGCGGCTCAGAGAGGTCATGACCCTTGCCCAGGGTCACAGCAGACCCGAGATTCAGAACTGGGAACGAGGGTCCTGAGCCTTTGCTCCCAAGGCTGGGGGTGTCCCCCCAGAGCAAGGCCCTCTGTGTGTCCTCTCCCGGCTCCCTCACCCACAGTGCCCCCCCACTCCCTGAGGCACAGAGGAGCCGAGATCATTGATTAGTTGTCATTGAACATTCGACCGGGCTTCTTAATTCAATCATCAGTTCATCTGGGGACAAGAGAAGCCTCCGGCACCAGGCTCTGCTTTCCCCAGAGCTCTCAGCCCTGGGGAACACTGGGAGTCAGGCGGCAGGGACCTGAGTGGTCAGGGTTGGGATGGGGAAGCACAAGGGATTATGGGAACCCAGAGGAGACGCCTTGTCAAGCTACGGAAGGGACGTTCGGGTTGAACCCTGAGGAGGACCCGCCAGGAAGAGGTTCGGATGGTTTTCCAAAGTGCTAAGCCGAGAGACATGAGGGATATTCATCCCATTAGAGTTGCTGCTCCAGCTTTGTTTAATTTTTGTCCTGTGCCTGACAAATGCTCAGGGGCTTCTTCCAGCTTGGTGCTCAGGGGTCCGTCCTGTGGCACTCAGGGGGCTGTGCCAGAGGTAGACCCTGCTCCTCTGCATCTCCCCAGCCAGCTACAGTGTGCCGCACCAGCCCTCCCTCCCTGGGGCCTGCTCAGACGCTGGGCCCGAGCTGGACCTCAGCCCCTGCCCGTCCTCTCTTGCTGCCTGAGCTGTGGAAACAGGCCTGTGCTTTGGGGGCACTTTCAGGTGTGAGGTCGTTTGCGCCTGGGCCACGCTGGGCAGCCAGGGAGACGGATGCCACCCCTCCCCCCAATCCAAACTTCATAGCTTGCCCTTGCTCTGGGGTCCCTGGAAAGATTTGAGCAGGGGAAAAGCCATGTCAGAGTTTGAATAAGGGGAATGGGGGTGTCTGTCTACACCTGCGGCTGGAGCCCAGGGAGACTGCGATGACGAGGGAAGAGAGAAATCAGGGGCAAGGCCCAGGGGTGGGACTGTGGGGGGTGAGGGGGCCGCCCTGAGCTGGGGCGGGGAAGGAGCAGTTGGTACTTGCCACACACATGCACAGATCCCTGAGGACTGGGGGGATGGTCCCCTCCCCAGGCCTGTCCAGCCGGGCTCCCTGCTGCTCGCCAGCCTTCTCCAGTTTGAAAAAGAAGCCCCTGTCTCGGCCCCGAGGCCCACAGCACGACAGATGGCCAGACAGGCCCGGGCTGGGGAGCTGAGGCCCAGCAGCACGGGAGCTTTGATCCTGGGGTTCCTGCTGGCCGGCCGAAAGGGCAGCTTGTTTGGAGGAAGGTTTCTGGCCTCCTCCCCTCCCCTTGCTTCCAGTGGCTCCTCACTGCCCCTCTCGCAACCCCAGTGGTCACTGAAGACGCCACTGTAGCCGTCACCGTGCCCCCACCCTCACCCATGAGAAGGCTCCGGTCAGCTAGTGACAGGGTGGGCCTGAGCTCAGAGGCAGGTCCCACCTCTGCTGTCTGTCCGTCCCTCTCTCACCCCACTCCCACTTCTGCACTCAGGATTAGGAGAAACTTAGGTCCAATAGGCATTTGCCAAGTAAGGCTTTGCCCAGGACCTCCTGAGGACCCGTGCCAGGTCCAGCACAGCCCATAGATCCATGGGCAGCAGGTGGTAGAGGCGGTGGCCGGGCAACCTGGGTGCCATCCTGGGCCATAGTCACGTCCTGGTCCAGTCCAACACCCTGCCCTGTGTTTTCCTGTGTGGGTCACTGGGATCATTTCCAGAAAGGCTGTTTATTTCCCAGCCTGGGCTAGGGGCACAGGACCCCCAGCCTTGCCCCCTGGCCCCTCCCCCACACCTGCCACTCAAGTCTTGAGGGAGACACTGGGGCAGGTGGGAAAGACCTGGAGCCATGGGGTGGGCCTGGCTCAGGGCTAGGCCTGAGTCCCATCTCCAGACCCCTCCTGCAGCCCACTCCTTTTTAATTCCCTCTGGTCTGGGGACAACTCCGGAGGTGCTCAGGGCTACTCCTGTCCTGTTCCTCAGGGGGTCTCTTCTGGCACTGCTAGGGGACCCAGTCCCAGCCTCCCCCTACAAGCAAGGTCTGAACCCCCAAGCCCCTCTCCCCCCAAACTCCTCCAGGTGGTGATGGCCGCGAGCCAATGGGGACAGAGACCGAGTCCTACAGAAGTCCCGGGACCTCCAATTCCTCACAGGCTTCGAGACCAAGGTCAGGGAAGTCTGTCTAGGAGGGAGGCACGGGGGTGGGTGGGGGCTGCAAATCTCGGGGGTGGGGAAGAAGTGGGGAGGAGTTGCCCACGATTCAGGATCCCGGGCAGGTGGGCACTGTTAGCTATTCTAGAGCGAGAGAATGGCGCCGCCACAGGCCGCTTGTCTGGGGCTCTGGGGCACTCTGGGTGAAGAGACCCTTATCCTGGGAGAATGAGGGGGACCCCCAACCCGGGCTCTACCCACCCCCGCAGGGACGAGCTGGGTCCTAACTGGCTTTCGCCACGCACCCCTTCCCCGCTCAGGCCTTCTCTGATGCCCACGTGGAGGCGGTGATGATCCTAGGAGAGCCCTTTGCCACCCAGGAGCCCTACGACTTCGGGGCGGG
This sequence comes from Cryptotis parvus, assembly GCA_021461705.1. Classification (NCBI taxonomy): domain Eukaryota; kingdom Metazoa; phylum Chordata; class Mammalia; order Eulipotyphla; family Soricidae; genus Cryptotis; species Cryptotis parvus. The sequence goes on along the minus strand of JAJIBD010015266.1, from coordinate 12,288 downwards.
CGGCACTGCCCGGCGCGCGCAGGGCCTCATCCCCGTCCTGCTGCGGCACCGCCTCCCGCCCGCCCCCGAGGAGACCTACGCGCTGCACCGCAAGCTGGCAGGGGGCTTTCCTGGCCTGCGCCCACCTCCGGGCCCCCCGGATCGCCTGCAGGGACCTCTTCCTGGACACCTACCACCGCTACTGGGCCCAGCGCCAGACCTGAGAGCCACTGCCCACAGCCTCCCAGGGACGCTCCTTCCCGCCTGCCCCCCGCCCACAGCAGCGCCCTCGGGTTGTCTAGCAGGGCTCTGACTCACTTGGGGGCCGCGGACTCCCAACTTCACCCTCCACGTCTTGCTCGCCCCACACCCAGGTGGTATCTGGGAACCATCCAGCAGAGACTCAGACTCAGGGGGGCCCCCAGCCAGGAGGGATGCAGGGCCCCTCCAGCAGCTGCCTGCGCTCGGCTGCGTCCCGTGTCACCAGGGTGGGTGGCTCGGGGCGGTGACCCTTCAGCCCGAATAAAAGCGGCCCCAGCCCCCAGCTCCTGTTCCTGCGCTGGGGTGAGGGGGTGGGGGCGGAGCCTGCAGGCTGCCTCCAGGTGCAGATGGCGAACCCCCTCCCACCCTCTTGTCTGAAAGCCGCAGCGCGTCCGGGCCATCTGTTGCCGGGAACCTCCTTCTCCCCTTCCCCTCCCACCGTCCCCCCAGCCCCCCGCACGTGCTGACCACCTGCTCAAAAGGCTGTGGCAGCTGAGAAGGCCACCCTCCAACCAGGGCCACCTCCCGGGCTCTGGGCTCCCGGCAACCTCGCCTTGCTAATGGGCCTTAATGCCTCAGCCAGCTGCTCTGCCAAAGCCACAGGACGGGGCGGGAGGTGGGGGCTGGGGTGGGGGGTGCGGCCGCGGCCAGAACCGCACCCCGGGCCCAGCCCGGCGCCCCCGCCTGCCCTGAAGCCAAACCGCACGGACGCCGCCGCAGGACGCCGGGGTCTGCTCTACACCCTCCCCTTCCCTTCAAAAAAGTGCCTCGTCACAGCTCCTGCCGCCTCCGCGGGGCTGCGAGAACGTGGGGTTAGCTGGAAGATCTGGGGGTGCGGGGCGGCACGGCCCCTCCTGCAGCGGCGCCTCGGAATCGGACACAGCCGGGGAGCCGCGGCCAGGGGTCACGGAGCGGGAGCGAGCCCACCCCTGGATGGCCGGGGCGTGCGGTACTGCTGGTGGGGGACGATCCCAACGAGGTTCAAGTGCACGCGGAGCCTCGACTGCCCAATGGGCGTGGCCACACGGGGAAGGGAGGGGTCCTTGTTTATATATGGGCGTGGTCTGTTGGTGGAGAGGCGGGGTCTATTTGCATATCCCGGCGGCGGGCCAATGGGCGGGGCGGGGCGGGGCCTCGGCGGGAGGGCTGCTCCCCGCCCCCGGATCGGAATCCTCCGGGGAGCCGAGCGGGCTCGCGCGCGTGCATCCCGCACCATCCCCCGGCCTGCGGCCCCGGCCCCGGCCCGCGTCACCGCGAGCTGCCGCCGCCGCCGCTGCAGCCGCCGTCGGAGAGCCGGGCCCAGCCGGGGCCGCGGGAGGCGGGGGCGCCTGGGCCCTGGATGTCCGCAGCGCGGCGGCCAGCGTGAGAAGGGCGGGAGCGGGGACCCGGGCGGGGGCGGCGCCGCTGCTGATGTGGCGGAGGGTGGGAGGCGGTCGCGGCGCCCGGATGCAGAGAGGGTGCCAAGGCTGGGAGGGTGGTCCTGGGTGGGGGTCCCGGCATAGGCACCCCCTTTCCCCGCCGTCAGCCAAGCTGCGGAGACTGGGGGTCGTGGGCATAGGCTATCTCTCCAAGGCCCTGGAGTTAGGGCCCTCTGACACAGACCCCCACCCACCTGATTTAAAAAAGATGAGAGGACAGTTATCCCTAGGTTTCTAGGTATAACTCCCCTAGGCCCGGTTTTGGGGGGGAGGGTGTGGAGTCCAGAGCACAACCCCTGGTCCTAAGCCCAGGCCTCCCCTCCAGGAAGCGGTTCCAGACGAGACGCAATGCCTACCCCTCCCTCTCTCCAGAGTCTGAGCAGGCAAGCTAGGAGCAAAGGGCTGGAGCAGGGGGTCTCTGCCCACAGCTCCCCCTCTCCAGCCCAGCCCCACCGGCCAGCAGCGCATAAGTATCCCCCGCCCCGTCCTCCATCCCTGGGCGGCGTCCCAGGGGCAGCCGCTTCTCCAAACAAGCCCCTTCTCCAAACAAGGTCCCCGACCAGCGCCCCAGCGCCTTGGGGGCGGGGTGGGGGAGCAGGTTGGATGAGATCTGAGCCCTTTCGGGTCGCTGCCTCCACCCCTACAAAGGCTTGGTCAGGGGCCTCCGGGGCACAGGTCCCCTGGGGCTACCCCTTTTGTCCCTGGGGCTGCCCAGCTGTCTGGGAGCTGCCCACCAGCGGACAATGCCACCGACCCCTCCGGGATGGGGAGACTCCCCTAGGCTGCTGGCTTCAAGCTGGGGGGTTGGGGGGTGGCGACTCCTCCGGGACCCAGTGCCGCTGTCTGCAGTGGCCTTGTCCCCCCCACCTCTGCTGGCTTTGTGTGTGGTGGTCCCTGGAGAAGGGGGCAGACAGGCAAGCAGTGGGGAGGGGGCCGAGTGTCACCCCTTTAGCGTAAGGGTGGCACAAGAACTGCAGGCCCGTGACTCTGAGGGGTCTTATGTGTGTCCATGTTTTAGTCTTGTCGCCGTGCCTGGAGGTGCCTATGGTGTGTGTGTGTGTGTGTGTGTGTGTGTGTGTGTGTGTGTGTGTGTGTTCGGCAGCTTCTCCTGGTGTGTAGACCCTTGCCCTTTTCTAGTCCCCAACTCTTGAGTGCCTGTTTCTGCTTGTGACCACGCGGGTGTGTCTGTGACTCCAGCTGGGACCCCGTGTTTTGTGCGAGCTGGGTGGGCGCCCCAGCCTCTGTGGAATGGAGCCGGCGCAAACATGGGTGGAGTTGTGGGTGTGCGCCAGCCCGCCCATGTGTGGCCAGTGTGGATACAGAGGGCTGTGCCTATGTGTCACACACTTGTCTGGGATACACACTTGTCTGGGATACACAACTGTCCCTGGCCCAGCTGCACGTGTGGCTGCCGCTGTCGCCCAGTGTGCGTAAAAGCCACATCTGAGTGTCCGGGTCCCTCGGTCCAGCTCTCGCTGCCCATGGGGCCTTTAGGGCTGCAGGTGTCCAATTTCACTCACATTTGGGGTGGGCTCTTTATAGGGGGCTTGAGGAGGCCTGGACTGAACCCAGGGTTTCCTGCTTATTGGGCCGGGCCCAGGGTCTCCTGCTTTTGGGGGCACGCCTGCTCCTGCCACCACGGCTTAGATTTGGGGTCTGTTTCCCTGCTGCTAGTGGCTTCTCTCAGTGTGTGACTCATAGGTGTGTCTGTGTGGTGACACCAGGTAACAGTATGTGTTTGTGGGGGGCGCGCCAGTGACTGTGGCATCTATAAATTCCTCTGGGTCCCTGGATGATTTTTGAGTGGCGAAGCCCACATCTGGGCTGTGAACTGGGCAGAGACCGTATGTTATACCCTGGGTTTGGATCGAAATGATGGGACGAGGGCAGCGGTCACCCACTCTGGCAGCAGCCATCTGCCCCCTGTCTGCCTCCTGCCGCTTCCGAAGTGTCCATTGTCCTTAGGGAAGCTTGTGATATCTGGGGTCATGGGTGTGTGTCCACAAGCCTGGGTTGCACCACACACTTGTCTGTGTGACCTGTGTGCTGACCGGAAGAGAGGCCTTCACTGAGCTCACACAATCGTGGGACCCACGGGCTGTGTGTCCATTCCCGTGGCCAGGTCACTGCCTGTCTGCGTCTGAGTGTGGCACCTCTTTGGGGACAGTTGAGTCTGAGTTAGTGGCCGTTGCGTGTCCTGAGCAAATGTGCCTGGTTCCCTCAGTGCGCCCAGTGGCCTTCAGGGGGTGTCAGAGAGACTTGGGAGGCAGTCCGGGAGACTGGGGGGCCAGGTTTGGGTGTGATGAGCGTGTGTGTGTGTGTGGTGGGGGGTGTCTGCTCCTGGGCTTCCTGCGTCACCAGCAAGTGTGGCCGGGGTGAACCATCTGATTGGGTGCTTATGGCAGAGCAGGAGGTGACCTCAGGGTGCCCCTTTGTGGCTGGGTCCCTTGTAGGAGCTTGGTAGGGGCTGTCTGTGCCACCGTGGTGGCATGCCTGGGCCTTGCCCTTGTTGTGGCAGAGGACAGAGGAATGGCCCAGCGGCAGGAGGTGAGGGGGGAAGCCGGACACTCCGTGCTTGCGGACTGATGTTGGCAGCAGAGACTGCGTGAACATAGGTGCATGACCAGATGTGGAGAGCGGCTCCTGCTGCCCGTGTGTGTGTGTGTGTGTGTGTGTGTGTGAGAGACCACGGCTGTGTGGTCGGGTGCTGGACACCCCAGGCAGGCATGGCATACGTCCAGCTGGCTGTGTTCTGTGTGTCGGGCAGGACTGCCCCCTGCTCACACTGCCCAGGCCTTCCCTACAGCCCCCTCCCCCAGCCCGTGCACCTCCTCTTCCCGGGCCCTTGGAACCAGGTGGCTGCGCTCCCTGGTTACCGTTGCTATGACAACCAGGGTTCTCATCAGGGCATCTGACATGAGGGGGTGGTGGCTGATGTCCAGGGAGGGAGTGAGGCAGGGGACAGAGCCCCGTCCAGGCCAGCTTCTCACCTCTCGGCTCTCCTGTGGGCAGGGGCGGAACCAGGAGGCCTGAGCACCGCTTGCCCCCAGCCCTGTGTGGGGCTCCGGGGCCCCCTGTGCCCTCCAGGACGGAGCCAGGTGAGTGGCCGGCTGGGGACAGGGCAGGGGACAAGAGGAAGGGAGGGTCTGGCAGCAAGAACACCGGCTTCGTGGGGTGTGTGAAGGGCGGCTCGTCTGAACCTTCCTCACTGGGCCCGCAGGCGCTCCCAGACACTGCTGCTCACACACTTGACACTCCAGCTGGAGGGCACAGATTTTGTTCCAGATAATGTGCAGGGGGTGCGCCCCTTGGCTCCACGCTGCCCAGATGTGGCCCTACACACAGGCCCTCGGACTGGGGCTCTTTTTAAAATTTTTTTTGCTTTTTGGGTCACACCCGGCGACGCTCAGGGTTTCTCCTGGCTCTGCACTCAGGAATTACTCCTGGCGGTGCTCAGGGGACCATATGGGATGCCGGGGATCGAACCCAGGCCGGCACAAGCTGGCCGCGCAAAGGCAAACGCCCTACCCACTGGGCTATCGCTCCAGCCCCGGACTGGGGCTCTTGGCACGACCTCTGCTCCCGTGTGCGCAACACACAAATACACACGCACACAGGCACGGGCACACACACGAGCATGCGCACGGCTGCCCCGTCCATCTTCTCAGCCTCTCCCAGACAACAGACTGTCACAGTCACTTCCTCCCGGACACGCAAGCCCCAGAGAGCATCAAGGCGCACGCACACCGCACTGACAGCCTCTTGCCACACCCAGACCCCGACAGCCCCTCACCACCATCACCTGGACACAGATGGGGTCCCCAGGGTGGGGTTGGGGGGGAGCCGCTGCCACCCTCTCCCGCGGCAATAGGCGCCCACCTAGAGTCACAGCCTCACGGGCTTGTCCACCTGATGGCCCTGACCGGGCACAGACACCCCCCCAGCCCCTGACAGTATTCACACCCACACGCAGGAGTCCTTTGCACACAGCAGTCAGCTCCTGGGTCCCTCTTGCTGACCCCCGTCAGCTCCGGTGATATGTCCTGGTGCCTCCCCACCTCCTCCTGGGACTGACCGTTGGTGTCTTAGCTGGTCATCCCCATCCAGAGCTCTGCCGCCCAGGAAGCCCAGCTCACAATGGCCGGAGATAAGCTCCCCTCCCCACGTGACCGCCCCCACCCCCAACCCCTGGGGGCCCCCTGGGGGCACCACCAATGACCCTTGTGATCCCCAGTGCCTGTGCCTAAGTCTGCCTCATTCCCTGCGCCACGGCCTCCGACCCCTCTTCATCCTTGACCTCCCACAAGTAGGACCCTTAGACCTCTCGACCATCGCACCCCGTCTTTGAATCCCTAAACACTGTGGCTCTCCCACCGTCCTGTCCCCTGCTTCTGAACCTCTCCCCTCCATTGCCCCTTTCATGTTGTCCCCTTTGGGACGCCACGTTCCCAAATGTCACGGTCAGTGCCTGCCCCAGTGCCTGCCCGCTCTCTTCCTCGTCCTGTGTCCCATCCCTGTGCACCCCTGCCCTGTGTCCACAGACGGGGCGGGCACCATGAACAAGTTACGGCAGAGCCTGCGGCGGAGGAAACCTGCCTACGTGCCTGAGGGCCTCGCGGCCACACCAGTGGCAGGCGGATGAGGACGCTATGCGCAAGGGCACCTGCAGCTTCCCGGTCAGGGTGAGTGGGCGCGGGGCGGGGGGGGGCGCTGGCTCCCGGGTGGGATCTCCGAGCCTCTGCCCGGCCATGGTGTTGCTCTGAGCAGACCCCCTAACCCAGACTTTGAAGAGCTGGGATTAAAGACAGAGCGATAGTACAGCGGGAGAGCACTTGCCTTGCACTTGGCCAACCCGGGTTTGATCCCATATGGTCCCCCAAGCACCACCAGGAGTAATTCCTGAGTGCAGAGCCAGGAGTAACCCCCTGAGTACAGCTGGGTGTGACCCAAAAACTAAACAAAGCAAAATAAAATATGCTAAGGGCTAGAGAGACTGCACGGAGGGTGCTGCTTGCCCTGCATGGGGCTGGCCTCTGGCCCCTGCTCAGTCCCTGTTACTGCACATCGGCCCCTGAGCATGGCCGGGAGTAATGGCTGAACACTGATGGGCGTGGTCAGAAGACAGTTTTTCCCAATACATTCTGTACCAGGAAAGTATTTCCTGGGTGGGGAGCAGGAGAGCCTGGGTGACCCCAGAATGCCAGAGCTCACAGTCCCAAGGGCGCCCGTAGGTTACAGAGACGTTGCAGCGTCTGCAGAGGCCTCAGCTAAGTGCTTTCTGGCTTGGGCAAAAGCGATGCTCAGGCCACGTGGCTGGCGGGCTGGACTCCAGTCCCAACTCAGCCCCTTTGGCACCAGTAACCCCGAAGGCTTTTCCTTACCTTCCTTCCCTCTCACCTGGAGCTGCCGAGACTGGTGCTCCGGACCAGGTGTGGGTGAAGGCCCGAGAGAACAGACAGCACAGCGGGCACGGGCGCTCCTGTGGGCCAGGGTGGGAGGGGCACAGGCACCGCCTGTGTCAGGCGAGGCGCAGACACTTGCACGAGCAGCGGCGTGCTTCCTGTGTCGGGCGGAAGTTGCCCAGTGAGCACCAGGAGTGGGCGAAGCTTATGCTCACGTTGTGACCCCACTCCTGCCCCCAGTACCTCGGCCACGTGGAGGTGGAGGAGTCCCGGGGCATGCACGTGTGTGAAGACGCTGTGAAGAAGCTGAAGGCGGTGAGTGGGGGGGCTGCCCAGGGAGGGCGCAGGGCCCCCACTGAAAGAGGCAGCCCTGACCCGTCCCTCCCCGCTCCCCAGATGGGCCGCAAGTCTGTGAAGTCAGTCCTGTGGGTGTCGGCCGATGGGCTCAGTGGTGGACGACAAGACCAAGGTAGGGGGCCCGTGGGCGGGAGTGGTCGCCCGCTGTGCCCTGTCCTCACTCTCCCAGAATCCACCAAGACTGTCGAACCCACCACTTGGCTGCCCCCACTTCTGGCCCCTTCTAGAATGTTCCCTGGGCCACGCTCACCTCCTCACTTAAGCATGAGTACCTTGGCTACCTGCCTGCTGACATCGAGAGGGGGTGTGAGCCCAGACTGCCGCTTCCCAGCTGAGTGAGACCCCGCCTCCCGCCAGAGGGGTCTCATCTGTAAATGGGGATAGTTGTATGGAAAGAGTTCAACTTATTTTCTTGGGGGGCCACACCTGGTGGAGCCAAGACTCACTCCCTGGCTCAGCTCAGATAATCCCTCCTGGAGGGACCAGAGCAAGAGCCCAGCGGGTAGGGCTTTCGTCCGCATGCAGCTGCTCGGGTGCTGTCCCTGGCATCCCTTATGGTTTCCTGAGCACCACCAGGGAGTAATTCCTGAGCGCAGGGTAAGGAATAACCCCTGAGCATTGCCGGTGTGACGCGAAACAAGCTAAATAAATGGGGGCGGGGAGAGAAAGTTCAGTGTTAAGCATCCTGCCTCCGTGCAGCCGTCCCCAATCCAGTCCCTGGACCACAGGGTCCCCCTGGCGCAGCACCAGGAGTGACTCCTTAGCACAGTCAGGAGGAGCCTCGGCCGTCACCCTAAAGCTTCCATAAAAGCGAATAGAATGGGGGTCGGATTCGCCCCTCGGTCCTTGTGAGTCTTGTATGAACACAGCGTGTACAGGAGGCTGAGGCTGACGATGGTGCATGACCGTGCTGAAGTGGAGAACCGTGAGCCCGTGGGGGGGTGGGGCTGGGCTCTCTGCTCCCTGCATTCTCAGCGGCTGGCAAAGGGTCCCCCCTATCACTTCTCTGCCTTTTGGCTAAGATCAAGTGTAGAAGTCTCCCCTAGAGGAGTCAGAGTTCCGCTGACTCCCAGCCGGGCCCATACTTCCGGCATAAAGTTCTCTCAGCCAGAAATAGCTTTGTTTTTGTTTGTTGGGGGCATCCTTGGTGGTGCTCAGGGATCACTCCTGGTGGAGCATAGGGGGACCCTGTATGGTGCCAGGGGGCGAACTTGCATCAGCTGCGTGCAAGACAAGAGCCTCACCTGCTCGCTCTATCTGAGACCCTTGTTTTCCTTGCTTTTATTATTATTGCTATTATTATCATCATCATCATCATTTTTGCCTGTGACACCTCCTTCAGGAAGCCTTTCCTGATTTTCCCTGAGTTGGTCAGGCACTCTCTCTTCTCTTCCTGTGAGCAGCTGTGCCCCTCATTTGGGCACAGACCCTCTGCCCGGGCCTCCCTCCTTCCGTCCTGGTGTTGACTCTGGGCTGGCTCCATGAAAACGTTTGTCCAGTTCCCCCTCAGCTGGGCACCCTGTGCGTTCCCAGCCCAGGGCTACCACGGGGCCAGTGTTTGTCGAGTGACTCCACACAGGTCGGCTGACATTCCTCTCTGGCCTCCCGGCCCTCCCAGGACCTGCTGGTTGACCAGACCATCGAGAAAGTCTCCTTCTGTGCTCCTGACCGCAATCTGGACAAGGCTTTCTCCTACATCTGCCGGGACGGGACCACCCGTCGCTGGATGTGCCACTGTTTCCTGGCACTCAAGGACTCCGTGAGTGTCCCCAGGACCCTGCCTGCTCTCCGTGTCCTGGCCCCGGTCCCCGCCAGCTCCCTTGAGGTCAGTAACACATCCACCTGAGCCTGGAAGGTGGATGTGTTACTTTGTTGCCTGGCAAAGGGGGTTCCTCCCAGCTCCACACCTAGAGAGGGTCATCGGGAGACCCGAGTGTGCTCATGTGAGGTGCTCAGAACATGCCACTCGAGGCGGAGCCATAGTATAAGGTAGAGTGTTTGCCTTATCCATGACTGAACTCGGTTCAATCCCAGATGGTCCCTGAGCACTGCCAGGAGTAATTTCTTTTTTTTTTTCCTTTTTGGGTCACACCCAGCAATGCTCAGGGGTTCCTCCTGGCTCTGCACCCAGGAATTACTCCTGGTTATGCTCGGGGACCATATGGGATGCCGGGGATCAAACCCGGGTCGGCCGTGTGCAAGGCAAATGCCCTTCCCGCTGGACTATCGCTCCGGCCCCTCAAACTATTGTTCTGCTGGAGCAGAACAATACAGTACAGTGGGAGGGCCCTGAGCATCACTGGGTGTGTCCCAAAACCAAAATAAATAATAGTTTCCCCCCCTCGATAATTCTACTGCCTCAGTTTTTAAAAATATTTTATTATACCGTTGTGAGATATACAATTACAAGATGTTCTTTTTTTTTTTTCTTTTTTTGGTCACACCCAGCAATACTCAGGGGTTTCTCCTGGCTCTGCACTCAGGAATTACTCCTGGCAGTGCTCCGGGGACCATATGGGATGCCGGGGATCAAACCCAGGTCAGCCACGCACAAGGCAAACGCCCTACCCGCTGTGCTAACGCTCTGGCCTCAAGATGTTCATGTTTGAGTTTCAGTCATACAGTGTTCCAGTATCTATCCCTCCACCGTGCCCATTTCCCACCACCAATGTCCCCACTTCCCTCCCCCTTCCCCTAGCCTGCCTTTGTGGGAGGTTCTTTATCTCTTTTCTCTCTTTTTCTCTCTCTTCTTTCTCTCTCTCTCTCTCTCTCTCCCTCTCTTTTCTCTCTCCCCTCGCTTCCCTTTCTTACACATTGTGGATTGCAGTACATACATTTAGAGGTTATCACGTGTACCTTTTTGCTATATTCAATGCTCAGTTCTCGGATGTTATTATCATTCTCAACGATTACCAGCACACTGTTCCCTTCTCTGTCTTACCTAGCCTCTGACTCCCACGCATTTGCGATATACCAGGTTTTGAGATATTGGGATCGGGCTGTGTCCAGCAGAGGAGTCCAGACCTTGAGGATGGCTCTGGTTGTCTTGCATGAGGTTTTCTGACTTCTGGGGGGCTTGGTGGGGACAAGCCAAGGGGCAAGACTAGTCCCCAGTCCAAGCTGCCCATTAGTCTAGTCCAGGTGGGCAGTACTGCCTCTTATTATTGTTGTTGTTGTTGTTATATCACTGTGAGATAAACAGATTTTGGCCGTGATTGTGTTCCAGTTACACAAAGTTCCAACATTGTTGTCTTTTGTTTGTTTTTGATGGGGGCCCACCCCTGGATTCGCTCAGGGCTAGCTCCTGGCTCTGCTTAGGGTCACTCCTGGAGAGCTTGTGGCACCACAGGGATGCTGGGGTCGAACCTGGGTCCTCCAGTTGCAAGGCACACGTCTTACCCTTGACCCACTGTCCATTGCTCCAGTCCTTGCTTCTGTTTATTTTGCTGGAAGTTCCTTCTAGTTTGGGGGCCCAGGAGCCCCTTCTGAGAGTCTGGTGTCAGCCATGGTGGCCCGTCCTCTCAGGAGTGCTCTCATAAGTAGGGGCCAGAGCAATAGCACAGCGGGTACGGCGTTGCTTTTGCACGTTGCCGTCTCGGGTTCAATTCCAGGCATCCCATATGGTCCCCCCAAGCTCCGCCAGGAAGTAATTCGTGAGTGAAGAGCCAGAAGTAACCCCTGAGCATTGCCGGGTGTGACCCAAAAAGAAAAAAAAAAGTGTTTTCATAAGTAGGGCTCAAAGTCTTGTAAGCCCCAGATTCCAGTGATTTCAACGAGAGTAGAAGCTGGTTTCAGAATCTGGGAGGCAGTTTATGGGATGCCGGGCAGCTCCTCCCCTACGCATCGGGGCTTGTGCTCTGCACACGTCTTGTTACTACGTTGGAATTTAACTTCCACTCTTTTGTGATCCAAGAGAGATGCTAGTGCTCCAGCCCTCACATCTTTGTTCCAACCTTGTGCAAGAGGTTAGGCATGCGGCCCCCCCACTCATCCTACTGGCAAAAACTTAATGATATGGATGTCCTAGCTGCAAAAAGATGGTGGGAAATAGCCTTTTCTGTTTATTTTTGGGTTATTCCTGGCAGGGCTCAAGGGCTACTCCCAGCATGGTGCTCAGAGGTCACTCCAAGTGGCCTTCCAGGGACCCTACAGTCTGGGAGTGAACCTGGACTTGGCATGCACGGCACGTGCTCCAGTCCTTTGGGCCACTTGCTCTGCCGCAGACCTCGGCCACGCGGCTTCTCAGTCAGTGCTCAGCGGCGGCCAGGGCTCGTTGCTTGCTGTCTGCACACAAATCAGATCAAGAGAGGCTGTAGGGGCTTAGGAACTAGAGGGGCAAAGACCAGGCAGCCGGGGACGTCCCCTCAGGGTGCTCCTGCCCTTAAGATGAATTCATTAGGGGCCCGGAGTAATAGCCCAGCTGGTAGGGCGTTTGCCTTGCACGCAGCCAGCCCATGCCGGCCAGGGTTCGATTCCCGGCATCCCATATGGTCCCCCGAGCAGTGCCAGGAGTAACTCCTGAGCGCAGAGCCAGGAGAAACCCCTGAGCATTGCCGGGTGTGACCCAAAAGAAAAAAAAAAAAAAAAATGGATTCATTAATTTGTTGGTTGGTTTGGGGGCCACTCCCCAAAGGCAGTGCTCAGGGCCAATGTCCATCTTAATTTTCAGGGGATTTCATGGTGCTGATGCAGATCTAAGCCTCATGTCCATCTCCCTGGCTGACAAACTTCTTTCTTTTCTGGCTTTTTTGGGGCACACCTGGTGTTGCTCAGGAGTTACTCCTGGCTCTGCACTCAGGAATTACACATGCTAGGCAAACACCCACCCACTGTACTATTGCTCCAGCCCCAAACTTTTTTTTTTTCTTTTT
>JAJIBD010015264.1:0-27112 GCA_021461705.1 Cryptotis parvus | reverse complement strand
CGTTGTGCTGTGACTCCAGCCCCAGTATCTTTACTCTTTACAAGGATACAGAATGTAAATTAGTGTAAACTGTATTGAGAAAACAAATGGATCCCTAAAGGATATCAGTAATGAACAGTCTTTGAAGTTATGCTAAGAAACAGTGATAGAGCATCCAGGGAGGGCCTCAGGAGCTTGGGTGTAGGATTTGCATGCAGACAGCCCAGCCTCCATCCCCAGCTTTGCTTGGTCCCAGAGCACCAGTGGGTATAGCCTCAGAACTAACCAAAACAAATGGAAATTAGTTTTATAATTCCAGAACTCAGTTTTTTGACTAAAATTTTTTTCCACCTATAAAACTAAAAGACAGACAAGTTTTTTTTTTTCTTTTTTTTGGGTCACACCGGCGACGCTCAGGGGTTACTCCTGGCTCTGCACTCAGGAATTACTCCTGGCGGTAATATGGGATGCCGGGGATCGAACCTGGGTCAGCGCAGACCGGCCACTTGCAAGACAAACGCCCTACCCGCTGGGCTATCGCTCCAGCCCTTATACATGTAAATATTAATGATTTAAGTAAAAGAATTGTTACTTAATTTAAAGGACTGAGAATGTGTCCAGCAATAAGCATTCAACTCTTGCGTGCATGAGTTCTGGCCTTGGGCTTGAGCGCCACAGAGCAGAAAATTGGATGCATTTCTAACTGGAGAGTGATCAGAACAGATGGCAAGGAAAGAAGCCTGTGGACAAATTCCTATTGAGATTTTTTTTTTTTTTTTTTTTTTGCTTTTTTTGGGTCACACCCGGCAATGCTCAGGGGTTTCTCCTGGCTCTGCACTCAGGAATTACTCCTGGCGGTGCTCGAGGGACCATATGGGATGCTGGGGATCGAACCCTAGCTGGCACGGGCCGGCCGCGTGCAAGGCAAACACCCTACCTGCTGGACTGTCGCTCTGGCCCCTTACTATTGAGATTTAAGTCTGAAAAGATACTTGCTATATGTCCATCTTTATGGTCTCTCTTTGCTATCTGAAGCTTCTTACCTCTTTCTCAGTATTGGAAGAAATGATTTCTGTTGTGGAATGAAAATAAGATGGATAAACTCAAGACAAATCTTTACTGTGAAGGATACTATTTCAAAATTTATAGATTTCTTTTGACTTTTATATTTCTTGTTACTTTTAGGAATTATTTTATTGTACTTGTAAAACTTTCTGCAGGTTTATCTGTTCAAGAGCAGTTAGCTACTGGCGGAGTCTTGTGGTTTCCGGACCTCACTGCATTGGATTCCACTTGGATTCTGCCTGTCTCTGTTGGTGTTGTCAATTTATTAATAGTGGAGGTCAGTGGTTTTAAATTAGTTTGTCATTTAAAGAACTTGTATTTTTTGTTGTTCTGCAGCAAACATAAATTATGTAAATGTGTTTGTGTGGTGGCAATGGTTCTGAGCACGTTTAGGGAGCTCTGATCTCTGATTCTGGAAGAACTGTTCACAAATGGTCTGTGATAGGCTAGTTCTTAGTCTTAAAATTAATGCTAGTAATTCTGACTGCTAAATCAGAATACTTCTGGCGTCTCCTTAAACTTGAAAATGCCTTAATTCTGGGCCAGAATAGCTCACTTGGCTGACTTTGTGCTTGGTAGGCTGGAGGCCTCAGCTTGACCCCTGACACATGCCGCCCAAGCACCACTGGGAGATACTCCTGAAATGACTGGGTTTAGTTCCAGATCAGGATAACAATTGCAAAAAAGTAAAAGAAAACTTTGACTCAGTGGCCTGGGATATTAGCTCAGCAGTAGAATACTTCCCCATGTCGGGCTCTGGGTTGTCTCTGGCACTGCTGTCAAAGTGGGATGGGGTGGAGGGAGGAGGTGGGGTGAGGGGATGGTCACACGGAGTGTAGGTATTAAGGCGCCTGCCAAGCTGGCTTCCAACCTAGGTTGGATTTCCAGAACCACATGGTACCCTGAGCAGTGCCAGTACCATGAAGTATGGCCCGGATAATCCCGGGCTCTGCGGGCACAAGCAGCATTGTGCCCTCGGGCCCTTGCATTGAATCCCATTGTCCCAGAGTTGCATGTGGGGCTCCCTCCCCCCCAAGCCTCCTGAACACATTTGATATGGCCCCCAGGAGGGGGAGGATATATATCTCACTGTCATCTCTGGGAAATTTAATATACCCCTTAATTTAATTTTTTCAAATGAGAAGAATGAAAAAGTAAAATTTTAGGTGAAAATTTCTTGAGGAAAGAGTCACGTGTGGTCTTAATGTATTTTCCTAAAGGCACTAGCACCGTCTTATTGTGATTAATTTTTCTTTTTTGGGTCACACCCGACATTGCTCAGGGCTTACTCCTGGCTCTGCACTCAGGAATTACTCATGGCACTGCATTGGGGACCATATGGGATGCCGGGGATCAAACCGGGCCATCTGTGTGCAAGGCAAATGCCTTCCCTGCTGTGCTATCGCTCCAGCCCCTTATTGTGATTGATACTTAGTAAATATTGATTAGAAAATGATAAACACAGTCACAATGAATTAATGTCTATTATCTCAATTTTTCCTTTATACCAATTTACAACCCATAATTTGATAAAAAGTGTGTATCTGTCTGTCCGTCTGTCTGTGTCTACACATCTGGGGCCTTATACATGCAAAGAAAGTGCTTTGACATGGAAATCCTGGTATAAAAGCTAACACTGTATCACTGTCTTCCCGTTCATCGTCGATTTGCTCGAGCGGGCACCAGTAACATCTCCATATGGCCTGTCTCATGCAAGTAGAGCCCAAGGGCACCTGCTTGCTCCAGGAACATAAAGAGCCTCAAACCATTCCATCAGGTCATGGAAATGAGGTCTATAAAAGCTATATCCTGCTATAAAGTCTTGGCTGTTTTTTTTTTTTTTTTTTGCTTTTTGGGTCACACCCAGCAATGCTCAGGGGTTACTCCTGGCTCTGCACTCAGGAATTACTCCTAGCAGTGCTCAGGGGACCATATGGGACGCCGGGATTGAACCTGGGCTGGCACAGGCCGGCGCGTGCAAGACAAACGCGCCTACCCGCTGGGCTATCGCTCCAGCCCTGTTGTTTTTTTAAAATTTTGAACCACATATGGTGGTACTAGGTCTGTTTCTGGCACTTGCTTGGGCTCACCCCTGCTAGTGGCTGGGACCATGGAGTTCTAGGGATTGCTTCTGGGTTTAGCATACAAGGCCTGTGCACAAGTCCTTCGAGCTATCTTCTTGACTCCATAAAAGCTTATTCAGAGGCAGGGGGCGGTGCCGCATCATGACTCTTGGCTCTCTGCTCATCAGAGACTTCCCTGGTGGTGCTTAGGGACTCCGGAAGTGCTGGGGATTAAGTCAGGGTGGACTGCATGCATGAACAGTGGTCACTCCTGTATATCACTCTGACTCTTTTTTTTTTTTTTGGCTTTTTTGGGTCACACCCGGCGATGCTCAGGGGTTACTCCTGGCTCTGCACTCAGGAATTACTCCTGGCGATGCTCGGGGGACCATATGGGATGCCAGGGATCAGACCCAGGCTGGCACAGGCTGGCCGCGTGCAAGGCAAACGCCCTACCTGCTGGGCTATTGCTCCGGCCCCATCTTTTTTCTTTTCGGGTCACACCCAGCGATGCTCAGGGGTTACTCCTGGCTCTGCACTCAGGAATTACTCCTGGCACTGCGTGGGGACCGTATGGGATGCCGGGAATCGAACCGGGTCAGCCACATGCAAGGCAAACGCCCTACCCACATGCAAGGCAAACGCCCTACCCACAGCCCCTCTACAAGGTGATTTTTGGTATTATTCTGTTCCTGACACCACCTTGAGGAATTGACTTCTTGAATTAATTCTTAGGGAGAGAGGTTTGTGGCCATATGCCAGCTGCCTGGGGTGGTGTAGCTCCGGAATCCCAGGAATACAGCGTGGGATTGATTTATTTACTCTTCGCTTTTTGGGTCACACCTGCCAGTGCTCAGGGGTTACTCCTAGCTCTGCCCTCAGGAATTACTCCTGGCGGTGCTCAGGGGGCCTTATGGGATGCTGGGGATCAAACCTGTGTGCAAGAAAACCATCTCTCTGCTGTACTATGGCTCCAGCCTAAGATATTTTTTAATATAATATTTTGATACCCAGGCGGTCTCCCATCCAAGTACTAACCAGGCGGACCCTGCTTAGCTTCTGAGATCAGGCGAGATCGGGCGCATTCAGGGTGGTATTGCCGTAGACAGGGTGGTATGGCCATAGACATATGCCCCTCGAGGTGTTGCAGGTGTGGCTGCGGTGCCTGGCTGCATTGGCAGATGGTAGACAGGAGACAGGCTTGTCTGCACCCAGGGCCATGGCAGAGCCTGACAAGCCACCCTTGGTGTATTCATGTGTGTGTTTTGTTTTCATGTGTGATGTGTTTTCATGATTTTGTGAAAATACAGGTTGAGAGTGAATCAGAAATCGTGTTATATTTCAGAGTTTGTCTAATTTAACATTTTGATAATCACTATTCATACATATCCTTTCCTTTCAGATGTTTGCTATGCAGAAAATTAGAATGTCCCGTTTGCAGTTGTATATCACATACTTGCTCCGCGCAGCCTCAGTGTTGATGATCCCAATTGCTGCAACAGTACCTTCAGTGAGTAAAGCCCGCACATGTGTGGCGGGTTCTGAGCCCCTGTACTTACCTTTTGCTTAATCCTGCCTCTTCTCTTTAAACTTCTTCTGATTATTCAATCCCTTATTGGTTTCTGAATTTCTTTTACTACTTAACTACTCTCTTTCTGTCACCAAATAGTTTGGGATTCTTAGAATTTATTATTCTTTAATGTTAATATCTTATCTCTGTTCCTAAATTTAAAAAGGAAAAAATATATAATAAAAAAAAAGGACTGGGGGCAGGAGGCGATAGCCCAGCAGGTAGGGCGTTTGCCTTGCACGGCATCCCATATGGTCCCCGAGCACCGCCACAAGTAATTCCTGAGTGCGGAGCCAGGAGTAACCCCTGAGCATCACCGGGTGTGACCCAAAAAAAAAAAAAAAAAAAAAGGACTGGAGGGATAGTTCAGTGGGCAGGGTGATTGCCTTACATGCTGCTGACCAAGATTTGATTCCCAGCACCCGTGAAGTCCCCCAGGCTCAGCCAAGAGTGATCCCTGACTGCAGAGTCAGGAGTAAGCCCTGAGCACTGCAGGGTGTGACACACAAACAAACAAAAAAACCCCAAAGGAAACTAGTACAAAATCTCATCAGTTTATATGATTAGATTTTCTCTCATAACAGTACTCTAAAGTAGCTAACTTGTCCCAGTATGTGACGATTTTTGTCACATAACTTTTTTTTTTTTTTTTTGGGTTACACCTGGCGTGCTCAGTGGTTTCTCCTGGCTCTGCACTCAGGGAATTACTCCTGGCGGTGCTCAGGGGACCAGATGGGATGCCTGGGATCGAACCCAGGCCTGCACAGGCCGGCCCCGTGAAAGTCAAACGCCCTACCCCCTGGACTATCGCTCCGGCCCCCTGTCACATAACTTTTGATTAGTGTTAAATATATAGTAGTGATTTAATATTTTGCATATTATTATAAATTAATTTAGTGTCCATCGCCATAGTTAAATTAACTTATGCCATTGATAACAACTTTCAGGCATAGAGCACAGTGGCAGTAACAACTGTGACCATGCTGTCTATGGGACAAGCATAGAGCATAGTAGCAGTAACAACTGTTACAGCGCTGTGTATGGGACAGGCATAGAGCACAGTAGCAGTAACAACTGTAACTGTGATGTGTATGATACTGGCATAGAGCACGTAGCAGTAACAATGTGACTGTGCTGTATATCATACCCCTAAGTCTGACTCCTTCAGCTGGGCTTCCCTTGAACTCTTTGCTGCTTCACTTACCTGCCACCACCAGCCTCATTTTATTCTCTGACATGAACTTGGCTTTTGCGCTTTTTTTTTTTTTTTTGCTTTTTTTGGGTCACATTCGGTGGCGCTCAGGGGTTACTCCTGGCTCTGCACTCAGGAATTACTCCTGGCGGTGCTCGGGGGGACCATATGGGATGCCGGGGTCGAACCCAGGCCGGCACAGGCCGGCCCACGTGCAAGGCAAGCGCCCTACCTGCTGGGCTATCACTCCGGCCCCTGCGCTCTTTGTTTTTTGTTTGTGTTTCAGATTCTACCTATAAATGATATGTGGCTTTGATTTCATTCACTTAGAATAATAGTCTCAAAGTCCATTCATGTTATCACTGATAGCAAGACTTCCTTTTCTATGATGGATTAATGTTCCATTGGCTTTCATAAGTTATGCTACAGTGACTGTGGCATGCAGCCATCCTTTGAGTTTTTTTGTTTTAAGCTATATAAACACTGTGATTTACAAAGTACATAGTTTTTCACAGGTGCCTGCTATAGAGGCAGGCTGGGGGTGGGTGGGAGGGAATGTGGGGACATTGGTGGTGGGAATGGGGCACTGGTGAAGAGACGGGTGCTGGAACACTGACTGAGAACCAATTATGAACACTTTTGTAATTGTCTATCTCACGGTGGTATAATAAAAAATTTAAAAAGTTTTTCACGGTACAGTTGTTACAAGCATTTATCATTTAACAACAGTCCCACAACCAGTGTGCCCCCACGGCCCCCAAAGACCCTAGTCTCCCCATGCATCCCCATGCCTGCTCCCTTAGCAGGCATCAATTATACTGACTATTGCAACATATGTATGGGAATGGTATCCGATAAGGTCATGACCTTTTTCTGGGTGTTCATGTGAATTTGGACCATCAGTTTTCCTGCATTCATTTACTGAATTTATAGAACAGTGTTTTGAGACATGGGGCAGAGCTGCTACTGACTTTCCCTGTGACCAGCCGCTCACAAGGTGCCCAGGAGGGGATGGTGGGTTCTAGCCCTGGCCCACCATCCCAGCAGAGCCTCGCAACAAGCCAGACGACCCCCCCACTCCATGAGGGCCTCCGTTCTCCACATCCGGACTTCTCTCTCATCAGACCTCCACCCAGCAGACCAGCCTATCAGCGCTCCGGCGGTTCATCAATACATGCTGGACTTATAGATGCCTACAAGAGTATGCTACCTGCATGGCAGAGCCTGGCAAGCTACCCGTGTTGTATTTGATATATATGCCAAATACCAGTAACAATTATAGACTCATTCCGGAATGAATTGAGGCTCTTTATTTTCCTGGAGCAAGCAGATGCCTTGGGCTCTACTAGCATGAGACAGGACATATGGAGATGTTACTGGGGCCCGCTCGAGCAAATCGATGATGAACGGGGAAGACAGTGACAGTGATACAGTTTTGAGTTGTATTGAGTTGTTTTTATTTTCTTCCTGTATGCATGCATATATATATATACATATATATTTGTTTATATATAAAATATATGTATTATATATATAAATATATATATATATAAATATAAAATAACCCAAACATAAGAGAGTTTGTTAATTTTAACAAAGGAGGCAAAAATATATATTTTGAACTGTTTTATAGTTCATGTATGCTTCATTTGTTAAAATTAACAGACTCTTCATGCTTGGGTTATTTTCAGGACTCTGCATTTGTGTGTTTGGGAGCTGGGAACTCTCTTCCTAGTGGTGCTTGACCCAGCTTTGTGGACTAATGATTCACTGTTGGCCCCAGCAGTGAGACGCTGCCCTGGCCCAGCATTGCCCTGGGGATGTGCAGTGCCAGCTGTCAGGCTCAGGCCTGGCCCAGTCAAGGTGTGCTTGAGCCCTTTGAGCTATCCCATAGCCCCAGTAGGTGTTCTTACGCCAGTATATGGATGGTTTCATTGCTGTTGCTTTGTAATACAGTTCTTTAATAATTTTATTTTTCTTCCTGTGTTATACAGTTTGTGCAATGTCCTTGACTTTTTATCCTCAAGATTGCTGAGACTAATCGGGTTCTTTTATGATTCCAGATATACCTTAAGATTGGTTTCTCTGGGGCTTGGGAAAAGTATAGCCATTAGGGCCCTGGCACTGGGCACAGCTAACCTTTGTTCAGCCCCTGGCACTCCACTGCTTGTTGTTCTCTTGAGACCCGAACCAGGGGCTGGAGCGATAGTACGGCGGGTAGGGCATTTGTCTTGCATGCGGCTGGGTTCATCTTAGCATCCCATATGGTCTCCTGAGCAACCCCAGGGAGTAATTGCTAAATGCAGAGTCAGGAATAACCAATCCCCTGAGCATTGCCTGGTGTGACACCCCCAAAAAAAAAAAAAAAAAAGGAGACCCAAACCAGATGTAAGCCCTGAGCAGTGTATGTGTGCCCAAAACATGTTTTTTCTTTTCTGTGAATGCTGTAGTGCCTTAAATTACATGCTAAGTTCTAATAAGATGCTCACAGTTATTTCATTTTTCTAGCCTCTCGTCTATTTCCTGTTGCTCTTGCAGTGTTGAGCTTGAGCTATGTTAGTCATATCTCCTTCCTCGGAGCTGATGTGTAGATAGTAAAATGCAATTCACATTGCATAGGATTATATCAACAAAGTGCATTATATTGTTTGTATTAGGAATCTCAAACTATGTTTTCTGTATCCAGAATATATATTTAAGTTGTCACTTGAACATACTGTGATTAATTCTCTAAAATAACTTTCTCTTTTCTAACGTAGAGAGCTTGACGGGCTGGAGCACATGCTTTACCTGTGGGAGTCTCGGGTTCGATCCCTAGGGCTGTCTGGGGAACCATCTCAGTGTGCCCTGCGCATAGCTGGAAGTGGCACTTAGCAAACAAAAAGGAGGAGCGCCTAAGCACTGCTAGATTTGACCCCCAAAAAAAAAATGAAAAGCAAAAGTAGACAGTTGACATCAAGATGTCTGAGAAGTAGTGAGAAAGATGCCTTGCCTTTCTTTTCATGTGGTATTAGTGACAAGATAACATTTATGGAGGTCGACAGCATTTCTGGAGAGATAGACCACTATTAAATAAGTAAGCCTTCAGTGCAAAAGATCAGGAACTGAGACATCTCAGTGAAAGATTAAATTTACAGTAAACTAAAAGTAGCTCCTTTGATTCTTGGCAATATGCCAGATGTGTGGGAGAGTTGGAGTGAAGCCGTTTAGTGTGAGTTGATGTGGCTGTGCAGTGGAAAATGTGAGCGGGCTAGTGAGATTCCCTGATGCTCCAGCAGTACTAGACTGTATTTTCTGTATTTTCATTCATAGACTGAAACTTTTATTTTCTCTTCCCTGATGTCTTGTGTGCTGGGGATTGCATGCTTGGTGATGGTGAACAGGAGTCACTGGAATCTGGTGCTCATGCTTGCACACTCGTTGGCTGTGTGTCTGTGTCTGGTTGCTCACTTGATTGCACACAGGGTTTTTTTTTGGGGGGGGTCACATCTTGCATTACTATGGGGTTACTCCTTGCTCTGCACTCAGGAATTACTCCTAGCAGTGCTTGGGGGGACCATATGGGGTGCCAGGGACGGAACCCAGGTTGGCTGCATGCAAGGCAAGTTCTCCTCTTCCAGCTCCCGCTGTGCTATTGCTCCGGCCCCAGTAATTTGTATCTTTAAGCCACAGTATGGTCATGACTAGGCATGGTAAAGTGTAGTCACTGTAGAGTGTTGTCATCGTCTTCATTTAACATACTGTAGAAATGATCTCTTAAACTAGTCTTCATTCAACCCCCTTTAGGGAATCTTGCCTATGACCTGCTCGTTACCTGTTCTCGTATCTTGTGTAACCCCACCCAGTAGAAGAAATCACTGAAAAGTAGTCTTGTTTCTGTTTTGGGTTCACATGAGGGGTGATGCTCTGGCCACTACTAGCTCCAGCGAGGCCACTCCTGGCAGTGGTTATGGGAACAAGAAAGGTTATATAGGAAATGTACTCTGGCTCTCATGTGCTGCATTGTTTCAGCCATTTGAACCATTTCTTCAGCCAGTATATACCCACAATATATCCTACTAAAAATTAAGAAAGAAAAATGATCCTTTGTATGTCTCAGAGTCTGATGTATTTAGTCTTAGGGCACCATTTACTTTGTGTATATATGGCTTGATGATTTAGTTATTTTATGACTTAATGATTTTTTTTTTTTTTTTTTTTTGCTTTTTTGGGTCACACCGGTGATGCTCAGGGGTTACTCCTGGCTCTGCACTCAGGAATTACTCCCGCGGTGCTCCGGGGACCATATGGGATGCCGGGGATTGAACCCGGGCTGGCATGGGCGGCCTCGTGCAAGGTTCGCTCCAGCCTCGATTTAATGATTTTAATCATTTAAAAATATTAAACTAGTATGTACCTATATATTTATTTACTTACTCATTTATTTATTATTATTTATTTTTGCCCTTTTTTGGTCACACCCAGCAATGCTCAGGGGGTTTCTCCTGGCGGGCTCAGGAGACCATATGGGATGCTGGGGATCGAACGGGCCGGCACAGGCTGGCGCGTGTAAGGCAAACACCCTACCCCCTGGGCTATCGCTCCAGCCCTAAACTAGTATTTAACATTGACTTTGGAGTCATGCACTGTTTTATAGTTTATGTATGTTAGTTTCTGTAACTCTCCCAACAGTGTGCTTATGAAGGTGCTATTACAGTCTTTACTGATGAGGAGGTTGCGCTTAAATAGTAAGTCAGCCAGTGTTCCTCGTCTGCTGAATGGCCCCTTAGCAGGCGCGCAGGCGGCTTGGTTCCTGCTCCTGACTGCTGCACTGACCTTCTCTGAGGATGTGTCACTTTTGCTCCTAAGGTCTTTCTTCTAGTATGAGTCACGTACTTGCTTTAGACTCTACCGCGAATTATTTCATTTCTTCTATAGCAACCCTCCAAGATAAGAGTAATTCTTTTGCCTATTTTGCATCTGAAAACAGGAAAACTAACTTCTTCAAATCAGATACATGAAATTAAAGCATGTTTGGTTCCTGCAGTAGAGCTCCTGCAGTATTTACCGCCGGTTGTTCTTATCTCGGAGTCTGAACTCATGTTTGAGAGGCTGCAGGTTTCACAGTGGCCTTAATTGTAGGTTACCAAGCAGAGCCACTCGCTTGTCCCCCCAGAACATCTGCCTTTCTGTGCCAACAAGCCAATGTGGTTCTCTCCAGACACCTGCGACCAGGGTGCTCACTCTTTTTGTTTTGCAGTGGTGCTTGCACACGTTTAACTGCAGTGTCACTGGGAATGTGGCATCAGGGAGCAGCACTGCTTGGATTGCTCTAAGTGCATGTGGGGCACCAGGGATTTGAATCATAGCCGTGGTTGCAAGGCACACTCAAGCTGCTGTGCTGCCCTCCTGGCCCTTTCCTGGCTACACTCGAAACTGCCTATCTGGGTGGAAATGGGAACTAAGTGACTGGGCGAAATGATATCTGGGGAGGTTAAATTTATTGGCATTAATAGTCGTGCCCTAGTGCCATACCCGTTCCAGTAGCTTCTGAGGACTTGGTCAGGAGATGGCACATAAGTGCCAGAGAACTGTGTAGTCTCCGGTCTCCGCCCGGAGCCACTCTCTCTCCACTTCTGTTATGAATGCTTGCCCTTTTTCTGTTTCTAACCTGGGGTTCCTCATCCACTGGTGTCTTCTTGAACTGACCAAGCTGAAAGCACCCACTGCTAATGCACCTATGGCTGCTCATGCCCATTCTGTGAGCTTATTCCCGTGTTCCTGTGGCTGGGAGATGGGAGGGGGCTGTAATGGCCACTCTGGGGAACGCTGACCCAGTCTCTCAAATTTTTAAGTGTCTAGGAGCATTGTTGAAGGTGTCCTGTAGCTTCCTTCGGCAGGTCTTGGACAGTTTTTGTGTACTTTTATTTATTTAAAGTCATGGTAATGTTTTTGTTGTTTGACTTTGTCTTCAGTCTGGTATCTTTGAAAGCTAGGCGGTTTTAACACTCTTCTTTCTTCTCTTTGTAGTCGATGGTTCTCTACTGGCTTTGCTCCAGCCTCACGGGCCTCTCACAGAACTTGCTGCTGCGTTCTCCGAGGTTTCGACAGCTTTGCGAATCCCGCCGACTCAGTCAGATTCATTCACTCCTTACAAGGACCTCCTTACTGCCTTTCATGCCAAATTCATTTCAAGAAAATGACTTACTTCTCTTTCGTTTAAAAACATTACAAAGATCACTTTCACCTTCATGTTTTTTTTTTTTTTTTTTTTTTTTTGCTTTTTTGGGTCACACCCGGCGGCGCTCAGGGGCTACTCCTGGCTCTGCACTCAGGAATTACTCCCTGCCGATGCTTGGGGACCATATGGGATGCGGGGATCCAACCCAGGCCGGCATGGGCCGGCTACGTGCAAGGCAAACGCCCTACCCGCTGGGCTATCGCTCCGGCCCCACCTTCCTGTATTTTGGAAGATTTAGAAATTCAGAAAGAATGACCTTTATTTAAACTCTTGAGCTCTGTGAAATCATGAAGTACTGTTTGTTAAGACATAGCCAGGTATATTTGAAGATACTGAACGTCTTGGCTGGAGAGATAGTATACAGAATAAGGTTATTGTTATGCATGTAGCTGACCCCAGCACCAAATATGTTCCCATGAGAACTGGTTGTGGCCCAGAAACCAAAAGAGGAAATCCTAAAATCTCGGACTGGAAAGTGAGCACTGTGGAAGGATGCTTCACTGCATGTGGCTGACCTGGGTTTGATCCCCTGACACCCATGTGCGCTGCTGAGCCAAGCAGGTGTGATCCTGAGTGCAGAGCCAGGAGTAAGCCCCGAGCACAGCTGGGTATGGCCCCTCAGCCAGAAAGATAAATAAAAGTCTCTAAGTGGTGGAAATATAGTATGTGTTTTTATATTCAAGAATATCAAAGTGGCTTTGTTTTGTGAAATTATAAATTACTAGAGATGCCAAAACCATGTATCAGTGGGCTAGATACTAACTTGTGTTATGAACAGTCTCACACCTTAAAATATTATGAGACAGAATCCAGTGAATCAATTACTTTTTTTCCTGAGTATCTCAAATTTTATTCACTTCTCACTTGTCTTCCCGTTGTTCATCTATTTGCTTGAGCGGGCTGCAGTAATGTCTCTTCGTTGGGAATGAGGTCCATTATTGTTACTGTTTTTGGCATTTCTTTTTGCTTTTTTTGGGGGTCACCCCCAGCAATGCCCAGGGGTTACTCCTGGCTCTGCACTCAGGAATTACTCCTGGTGGTGCACGGGGACCATGTGGGATGCCGGGGATCGAACCCGGTTGGCTGCTTGCAAGGCAAATGCCCCCCCCCACTGTGCTATTGCTCCGGCCCCTGTTTTTGTCATATTGAATACACCACGGGTAGCTTGCCAGGCTCTGCTGCTCTGTGGCTCTGGGTTCACCTCAGGGGTCCCAGTCTTTTTCTGTGTCAGACCATCAACCATCCAGGGCCCACAGGGCAGAACCCTGGGTGTAGACAAGCCTGTCTCCTGTCTGCCACCTGCCAACACAGCAGGGCACCACAGCCACACCTGCAACACCTCAAGGGGCAGGCAAATTTTATTACACAATAAATTTCGTCTAGGTATTATTATCCTAGTATTTTTCCCCAGTTTTTATTTTTTTTTAATTTAATTTTTTTTTTTTTTTTTTTTTTTTTTGCTTTTTGGGTCACACCTGGCAATGCTCAGGGGTTTCTCCTGCCTCTGCACTCATGAATTACTCCTGGCGGTGCTTGGGGGACCATATGGGATGGCCGACACCTGCCGGCTGCATGCAAGCAAGCGCTCTACCCGCTGGGCTATGGCTCTGGCCCCTAATTTTTTTAATTTTTTTAGTTACATTTTGGAGGGATGGGGAAGACCCTAGGTCCATTTGGTCGATAGGGAAGGCTGGGATCTCCATAAAATTCCTGAGGACCAGGGGTGTGGCTTGGTGGTAGAGTTCATGTTTCTCACGCCTGAGCCCTGGGGTCAGTTCCCAACACCAGTTTTAAAGCATGGGCCTGAAGCGAGAGTCCAGAGGTTTGGACCTGTGCCTTGCATGCAACTGACCTAGGTTAGATCTCCAGCATCCCATGTGGTCCCCTGAGCACTGCCAAGAGTAACCCTTGAGCATTGCTGATTGTGGCCCCAAAACAAAAAATGCAGCAGCAATATTTGTGGCTGCAGACCTCTCATCACAATGAGTGCATCTTTGTATGTGGAGCCTGGGTTTGAGTCCCAGTACCACGTGGCCTCCAAGCACAGAGGCAGCTGTAGCCCCTGAATACTGCCAGGAGTGGCTCAAAAACTAAAATATGAATTAAAAAAATCTTGATGGCCAGGGGAGATGACTCAGGGCTGGAGTACATGCTTTGCATGTAAGAGTGCCAAGTTTGATCTGCAACATAACACTTCCCTAAATCCAAGATATAATTACTTGTGAGGTAGTGTGTGAAGAATTTTAAATGGACTTATACATGCAGTATAAGTCTCCCTTTGTCTAAATTCTACTTCAAGCAGCGGGGAGAAAAGGCTGCAAAGTTTAAGAAGAGAACTCCCAAAGCGACCACCAACTGCGAACTCTTTGGCACCATTGCAGCAACATGGGGAAGATACCATCACTGACAACATCGATGAAGAATAAAACTGACTAGTTCAGCACCTCCATGATTGTGCGAAGAATGCCGAGAGAGAGAGAGACACCAAAGGACGCCTGTCTTCAGAAACTCTCGAGCTAATTTGCCAACATAGCAAGGCGCGAGCCTCAGGTGACCAAATGCTAACGTCCAAGCTTGCAAAGCGGTGCAGAGAAGCGATAAAGGAAGACCTGAAAGAGAGAAGAGCAGAAATACTAGAAGATGCAGCAGAAGCCAGGAAAAGCATCTGCGCTGCCCGCCTGTCCTTCGCCAACTATAAGACCAAGGCGACTGCCCTCCAACCCCCTGATGGATCTATCACATCTTCCAGAAAGGTAATGGAGAAGATTATCCAGGACTTCTACTCAGATCTCTTTGATAGCCACGGCCACCTGCCCACATGCCAAATTCCACAGGATGGATATGTCATTCCCAATGTTTTCCCTTCTGAAATCCGACATGCCATCTTGTTGGTAAAGAAGGGAACAGCACCAGGCCCAGACAAAGTCAGACCCGAACACCTGAAGAATCTGCCATCAGTACTCATCAATACACTAGCTCAGCTCTTCACACGCTACCTGTCCGAATGCATGATGCCCTCCCAATGAAAAACCGGCAGGACAGTTCTACTGTTCAAGAAGGGAGACATTCACGATATTGGCAACTATCACCCCATCTGCCTGTTGTCCATAATCTACAAGCTGTTCACTCGAGTCATCTTGAACAGGATTGGCAGAACACTAGATGAAGGACAACCATGCGAGCAAGCTGGTTTCGGAAAGGATTCAGCACAATTGATCATATCCACATAGTAACCAAGCTCATTGAGGTTTGTAGGGAGTTCAGGATGCCACTCTGTCTCACCTTTCATTGATTTAAAGAAAGCCTTTGATTCTGTGGAGACTGAAGCAGTAATCGAAGTCTTATCCAAACAGGGTGTTCAAACCCAATACATCAAGATCCTTCATGAGCTGTATTACAGATTCACCACCAGGATCTCATCATTCTACAAAGAAGTGATCATTGATGTCAAAAGAGGGGTTCAACAGGGTGATACCATTTCAAAACTCTTTAGCGCCACCCTCGAGAACATGATGCGACAATTAGAATGGGAAGGAATGGGAGTGAAGATAGATGGTCGGCAACTACACCACCTCTGCTTTGCCGATGATATCGTTCTAATAACACCAAACATTAGCCAAGCAGCACAAATGCTGGCTGATTTGACCGAGAATGTGGAAAGATAGGTCTACAGTTGATTCTAAACAACACAATGTTCATGAAAAATGAACTAGTTCCAGAGGCCCCATTCACTCTCAATGGAACAGACATCTCTGAATGCAGCAGTTATGTGTACCTAGGTCAAGAAGTCAACATGATGAGCGACCTAAAACCTGAGCTGTGCAGGAGGAAGAGAGCAGCATGGAATGCCTTCAAAGGCATCGAAGAAATAGCTAAAATGACAAAGAACCTCCGGCTCCGGGCACATCTCTTCGATTTTTTTAATTCCTTTTTTTTTTTTTTTTTTTTTTTTTTTGGGTCACACCGGCAATGCTCAGGGGGTTTCTCCTGGCTCTGCACTCAGGGACTCACTCCTGGCGGTGCTCAGGGGACCATATGGGATGTTGGGGATCGAACCCGGGCCGGCCGCGTGCAAAGCAAATGCCCTACCCTCTGGGCTATCGCTCTGGCCTCTCCGGGCACATCTCTTCGACTCCACCGTTCTCCCTGCATTAACATATGCCTCAGAGACTTTGGCCACACAAAAGCAGGATGAGAATGCTATTCGGGGTCTCCCAGAGAGGAATCGAAAGAGCTATACTTGGAATATCACGCCTCAAGTGAGAGAAGGAATCCGGAGCTCCGACCTCCATTGCTATTCCAGAATCAGGGACACTGTCTCGTTTGCCAAGGCATCAACAATTAGATGTACTGGACATGTAATGTGATTTGGAGATGACCGCTGGACCAGAGCCATTACCGACTGGATTCCACGGGATGTCAAAAGATCATGTGGTCGCCCACCTACAAGATGGTCAGATTTCTTTGTCAAAACCCTGAAGGAATGGTTTGAGACTCTTCATATTCCTTAACCAGATGCCATTGGGCTACATTGGCGCGTGATAGGGTCCAATGGAATTGTTACTGTCACCCGCTCGAGCAAATCATTGAATAACGGGATTCAAGTGATCAAGTGATACATGCAGTAGCATAATCAATACATGCAGTAAAGTAAATAGTATAGTAAATAATGTTGCTGTCCAATCCTACTCAGAAAAATACAAGTCATGTTCGTTCCTGTGTTTATAATTGTAGAAGTCAGGAAGCCTGAATTCAGTACCAAGTACCGCATGAACCCCGAGTGAAGAAGCCTGTGCTTCGTTCCAGGAAGGAAAACAAAGTAGAGGCGAGTTTATCAACTCTTAACAGGTCATTGGAAAAGTTGAAATTTAATTTGAAAAGATAAAGCTAATTTTGCTTTACTATTTAGAAATGAGGGGCCGGGCGATAGCCCAGTGGGTAGGGCGTTTGCCTTGCACGTGGCTGTCCAGTGCCGGCCTGGGTTCGATCCCAGCATCCCATATGGTCCCCAGAGCACCGCCAGGGGAGTAATTCCTTAGTGCAGAGCCAGGAGAAACCCCTGAGCATTGCCGGTTGTGACCCAAAAAGAAAAAAAAAGATTTAGAAATGAATTTGATAGACATTTAAGAGTACTATAGATTGCATATTTTCTTGGAGTTAAATTATGAGCCTGATTCTGAAATGTACTATTCTATCTCATTTTTATAAAAAATAGTAAAATGAAATTAGTCACGTTTTGGGTGATGTCTTTTTTTTACTGTTTGTTGCCTTTTCCTTGATGTGGTTTCTGTGGTCTTGTGGTCAGGCACTGTCAGGAACTTGGATACTTGGCTGGGTGCTTGACTAAGGTGCCCACCTCGAGACACAGGATCCGCAGCAGGGCCACTGGGGTCACACTTGGGCATTTGGGGAAGGCAGCGGATTCCGCTCATGGCTTCACCCTTCTGAGACAGGGCCTTCACCTCAGGAATCTCCAGGCCCCTTGAACTGTCTTCTAAATCTTAGCCACTTGGAGGCCTGCGTTACTACAGCTTGTAGAATCCAGATTCTTTGAGAATCTAGATGTTCTTTCCTTGCCTGCCTGGCCCTGGTGTTTGCTGCTCTGTTGGGGAAACTGCTTCCTGATCGCATGAGGAAATGAAGTTATGTGCAGTCTGTCCTCAGCCTCGCATTTCTTTATGCATCTCCTGCTTGCTGGTATTTTCACCTCAGGATCCAGCCTCTCGGTGCCTTTTGTTTGTCTACTTGGGGACACATCCAGGGGTGCCCAGGGAATGCTCCTGCTCCAGTGGTTGGGGGCTGCTTTTGACTATACTGGGAGACCAAGTGGTGCCATGAATGAAACCTGACACCTGCACATAAAGCACATCCTCCTGTCCTGTGAGCCGATTCCCGGCCCTTTGCGCGTGCTGTTTGATGACGTTCTCGGGCATCCCACGGGTAGCAAAAAAAAATAGGATTTGTCCCCGTTGCAATATTTCCAATTGGTTGAAAATTGTCATGTGCCATCTTATTTCAATTTTTTTTTTGTTTTTTTTTTGCTTTTTTGGGTCACAGCCAGCAATGCTCAGGGCTTATTCCTGCCTCATTTGCTCAGGAATTACTCCTGGTGGCGCCCAGGGACCATATGGGATGTCGGGGATTGAACCAGGGTCGGTCACATGCAAGGCAAACGTCCTACCTGCTGAACTATCACTCTGGCCCCTTATTTTAAATTTTTGTGCTATAAACAGGTGGATTTTGGAGCCCTGGTGATGGCTCATGGAAAGCACATCCCTGCCTGCAAGCATAAGTAACAGCACAGTCACCGCAGCTCACAGCCACAAGTGAGACTAGTGCTGCATACAACACAGTCACAGCCACTCCCAGCCAGGAGTCGGGCTGTAGTGCTAACTATACACAGGAGCATAGTCATGGCTGTTCACAGCCAGGAGTGGACTGTAGTGCTACCTACTCACAGGAGCAGTCACAGCTGCTCACAGCTAGGAGTCAGACTGTAGTGCTACACACACACACACAGGAGCACAGGAGCACAGTCACAGCCTCTCACAGGAGTTGGACTGTAGTACTGCTCACTCATAGGAGCACAATCGCTACCTCTTGTAGCCAGGAGTCGGACTGTAGTGCTGCTCAAGCATAGGAGTACAGTTGTAGCCTCTCACAGCCAGGAGTCGGACTGTAGTGCTGCTCACTCATCAGGAGCACAGTCACAGCCTCTCACAGCCAGGAGTCTGACCCTAGGGCTGTCCACTCACAGGAGCACAGTCCCAGCTGCTCATAGCCAGGAGTCTGACCGTAGTGCTGCCCACTCATAGGAGCACAGTCACAGCCTCTTGCAGCCAGGAGTCAGCCTGTAGTGCTGCACACACACAGGAACATAGTCACAGCTGCTCACAGCCAGGAGTCGGACTATCGTGCCTCCCCCCCACACACACAGAGGAGCATGGTTGCAGCATGTCGCAGCCACTCTTTAGCAATCTTTGCCAAGATTTTTTGAGCACTGAATCACTTTGCTTGGATCATAGCAGAGCTAATAGAATTGCACTTGGCTCATGTTTCCTGGATCATATTTGAGGCCTCATGCTCAGAACCCAACTTTTTTTCTTAAAAATTGCCTTGAAGGGGAGAGCCATAGTACAGTAGGAGGGTGTTTGCATTGCACGTGGTTGGCACAGGTTTGATCCCTGACACTCCATATGCCTCCCAAGTTTTCCAGAGGTAATCCCTGAGCAGAGAGCCAGGGAGTAAACCCTGAGCACCACTGGGTGTGACCCCAAAACAATCCCCTTGTGGCTGGAGCACCTGCTTGATGTGTGGAAGGTCTGTGTTCCATGCATGCCTCTACCACATGGTTCCTTTAGCACATCTAGAGCTGTGTGAGCTGCATCCTCAGCTCCACATATGTGCTTGTATAACTGATTATAGCAGTACTCAGAGAATCTAAAAACTCAGTCTATAAAAGCTTTGCACCTCAAAAGAAACGGTGACCAAGATACAAAGACAATCCAAGGGGGAAAGGATATCACCCAATACCCATCACAGGGGTTAATATCCAGGAAACAGGCACTGTAGCACTCCACAAGAAAAACAGCTAACCCCATCAAAAAATGGGAGAAGAAATGAACAGAAGCTCCAAAGAAGAAATCGAATCAAAGGTGAAAAGTGTTCTTCATCTTTAATCACAGGGATGCAAATCAAAACAACAAGGTACCACCAAAGAGACTGGCACACATAAAACAAAGAACAACCAGTGCTGGCGTGGT
This sequence comes from Cryptotis parvus, assembly GCA_021461705.1. Taxonomy (NCBI): domain Eukaryota; kingdom Metazoa; phylum Chordata; class Mammalia; order Eulipotyphla; family Soricidae; genus Cryptotis; species Cryptotis parvus. The sequence continues at coordinate 7,260 of JAJIBD010015264.1, read as the reverse complement.
GTGGGAAAAGGGACTCATCCATGTTGGTGGGAGGCCGACGTCCAGCCGTTTTGGAAAACAATATGGGCTTCCGAAAACTAGAATGAGCCCCATTACAAACACTGGGAATATACTAGAGACCGAAAAACACATAGAGAAACACTATGTACTTTTATTCATCCGGCATTCACTATAGCTAGAATCTGGAACAACCTAAATGCCCGAGAACAGAGGACTGCTAAAAACTGGGTTATCTACATAGGACAGCGGTCAGAGACATAGAATTTACTGCAAATGGAGGGAAGGAGACTATCACTGAGTGAATAGTAGAAGAAAGGACAGATATAGAAGACTGCATTCATTAACATAAATAGATACAGTGTTTTATAAATGTGTGGTAATGGCAGATTAAGACCAATGAAATACACAAAGAGACTAAGATAAACTCTAAATACCGGGCAGCCACAATGTGTAAATAAGAGCAGAGAGATGCAGAGAAGAGAGAGAAGAGAGAGAGGGAAACTGGGGTACCTGCTATTAAGGCAGCTGGGGGTGGGCAGGAGGGGGGGGGGTTTTGGTGGAAATGGGGCACTGGTGGAGGGGGGTGCTGGTATACTGTATTCAAGAACAATTATGACACCTAATTGTATGTTCACTTGGTATAATAAAAAATTTAAAAAAAAAAAAAAAAACTCAGTCTACAGAAAAATTTCCATTTACATTGTATGGGTATAATTTTAGTTGTTAATAACATTGTGTGTGCTTATATATATGTATAAATGATATATAAGATATATATGTATAAATGATATATAAGATATATATGTATATATCTTTAGTTTTTCTAAATCTTCTAGCCATACATTGCAATGTTCAGAGGCTGTTCTTGGCAAATGTTTGGGATTGCTCTAGAGACCATGGAGTGTTGGATATTGAACCGAAGCCCCTGATGCACAGTTTGAGCTGTCTGCCTGAACAGGAGTTCCTTGCTAATAATAGGGCATAAAAGTCGCTGCATATTTTCTTGATAACTCTTTCAGAATGTGAAACAGTGCCTTGCATGCAACTGGACCCAGTTAGAGCCCCTCCCAACACATTACCCCTGAACACTACTGGGTTTAGCCTGGAGGCTCACTAATACCACCAGCTTGGCACATATTATCCCCAGCACAAACAGCGTTGTTTCATCAGGCCCTTGTGTCAAGTCACCATCTTATTGCCAGCAAACTCCTGCAAGGGGAAGAATTTTCTTCCCCTCCACCCCCACAAAAAGTGGACTGGACATAGAATAGTGGTTAAGGCCTGTGACTGAGTGCAGTGACGGTGATCGTGTAGTGTTGGGGTTAAGCTCTGTGCAGTGGACAGAGGTAGAGTAGTGTAGAGGTTAAGGTCCGCGACTTGAGTGCAGTGGATGGTGATAGAGTAATGTAGGGGCTAAGGTTCGTGACTTGAGTGCAGTGGACGGTGATAGAGTAGTGTAGGGGTTAAGGTTCATGACTTGAGTGCAGTGGATGGTGATAGAGTAATGTAGGGGCTAAGGTTCGTGACTTGAGTGCAGTGAACAGTGATAGAGTAGTGTAGGGGTTAAGGTTCGTGACTTGAGTGCAGTGGATGGTGATAGAGTAATGTAGGGGCTAAGGTTCTTGACTTGAGTGCAGTGAACAGTGATAGAGAAGTGTAGGGGTTAGGGCCCGTGACTTGAGTGCAGAGGACAGTGATAAAGTAGTGTAGGGGTTAAGGCCCATGACTTAAGTGCAGAGGACGGTGATAGAGTAGTGTAGGGGTTAAGGCCCATGACTTCAGTGCAGTGGATGGTGATAGAGTACTGTGACTTGAGTTCAGTGGATTGTGATAGAGTATGTAGGGGTTAAGACCCATGACTTGAGTTCAGTGGATCGCGATAGAGTATGTAGGGGTTAAGGCATGATATTTGAGTGTGGCCAGCTGCTATTCAATCCCAGAATGGGGTTAAGGCCCGTGACTTGAGTTCAGTGGATTGTGATAGAGTATGTAGGGATTAAGGCATGAGATTTGAGTGTCACAAGCTCCTAGTCAATCCTTAGGGCCACATGATCCTCTAAACACTGGACTGTGAGGTGCTGGAGCCATAGTACAGCAGGGAGGGAGCTTGCCTTGATGCAGCTGATCTGGTTCCAAACCCGGCATTACATATGGTCCCTTGAGCACCTCCAGGAGTACTTCCTTAGTGCAGAGCCAGGATTAACCCCAGGAGTAACCATGCTGCTGGTTGGTTACCCCAAACAACCAAGACTGAACCTAAGCTCCTGGTATATTTTTACACCTAGAAATATACCCGTGCTGTAGCACCCAGTATTGCAGCTGGTCTCCAAGTAGTAAGTTGTTCCCCAGCCATGTAGGCCGTGTTTTAGGCCTCTGAGCACCACTTGGGATCCTCAAGGATCCCAAGGAAGCCATTAGCAGGAAAGACGGCTCTGGGCTGAGTGTGCTGTGCACGCAGGAGGCCTGCCTTCAATTCCTGCCACCACACTTTTCCCTGAATAACGCCACGAGCAACCCCCGAGCACCCAGAGTCCCTGAGCCATGAAAGAAGCAGAATGCTTGTTGGGGCTGGAGAGAGAACTCAGAGGACTGGAGCACTTGCTTTGTACCAGCTCACCTGAAAATCCTCACCCAAGACTGTGTGGTAGTTTTCCTGAATGAAGAGCAACTGGTAACTTTATCTCACCCATGTGTAGGATCACCGCCTCCAGGAGTTTGCTGTTGTTTTCCTTACTTGTTTGAGACGTGACACAGACACAGAAATGCTTTCATGGTGGATGGCCCAAGGTGACCTCACTGATCACACCTAATCTTTTATTTTTTTAATAATCTTTTTTTTGGGGGGGGTCACACCCAGTGATGCTCAGGGGTTACCCTGGCTCTTCACTCAGGAATTACTCCTGGCAGTGCTCGGGGACCATATGGGATGCTGAGGATCAAACCCTGGTGGGCCACGTGCAAGGGAGAGGCCCTACCCACTGTGCTATTGCCCAACCCCTAAATATTCGAATGTTTCTGACTGTTGTTTTCCTTTGAGTTGGGAATATTGTGATGTTTGTTAATAGAAACATTTTTTTTCCTATTCCTTTAACATTGTAATAGTTTAGACAGAGGGTGGTCTCAGGGAAGCACTGAAGAAGACCCGGTGGGTTCATTTGCAAAGAAGCAGATATATCCTTCAGAATATGGGTGCGGCCCAAAAAAGAAAAAAAAAAGAAACATTCGAATATTTAAAATGGAAGAGCTCTTTACATCAGAAACTTTTTTTTTCTCTGTTCAGTACCCAGAGGTATCACCAAATATGTATGTTTATATTGGGGCAGTTTGGAGTCCCCAAAACAGCCTGTTGGGTTCCCTAGTCACTCTCAGGGCCAAAAGCTGTCCCCTCTGGCTGATGAACAAAGAACCACGAGCCCATTTTAGAAAATCCGAAGCTTTACTTCTTCCAACTTCACTCCACACCAACTGAAAGAGAGCAGCTATCCCCTTTCCCAACTAGGGCAGGCCTACTCATGGAAAGTTACCAATTTAGGGCCTGAGTGACCTTTTCATCTTGAAGTAACCTTTTCATCCTGCTATCTACAAAAGGCCCAGAACAAATTCCTGTTAGAGGTTATGAGACCCCCACCCAGAACCTACTATCTGGCCTGAAGTGCCTGAATTGCATTCCTGCACGTACGCATAGCCGTTACTGCCCCATAATCCCACACGGGTCCGTGTCTAGCCGCACAAAAATATAGGAAGAAGTATTAAGTATTATCTGATCGGTAGGTGATGGTTACCTGGTACAAAGTGATTGGCTGCCTGCGCACAGACCTTGATGTAATATTTTAAATCTATTGGATGGTTATGTGTGGGCTTTTCTGTAGCAGCAGGAATTATCTCTTAAAAGATCCTCCCTGGAAGGGCTCGGGGCTCTTAGCCACTGACTGCTTGGGGTCATGCTATGAGCCCGGTATACTCGAATATTAATAAAAACCCTTGCTTTTGCATAGGACCCGGTCTCTCGGAGTTTTCCTTGGTAGGTGAGGCGTTCCGAGGCTCCCAGTCAGTCACCCCATCAGGTGGCCAACTCTTTCACAACCTACACACACACACACACACACACACACACACACACACACACACACACACACCACGCCACACCACACAGGCCAACAGCCTCTCATACTGGACTCCCACGAGGAGGCTGGGGACGGGTGTAAACACACCCCACGTGCCACACCTCTGCTTCCCAAGGCTTCCTGAGATGCTAATGCAGGGCACTACTCTTCTCCCAGGCTAGCACACACTCATGTCATTGTTTCTAGCTCTCTTGTGTAAACACAGTTAAGAGAGACAAGCATATATAACTACTATCACTATCACTATCACTATCTTCCCGTTAATCATCTATTTGCTAGAGTGGGCAACAGTAATATCTCCATATGTCCTGTCTCATGCTAGTAGAACCCAAAGGCATCTGCTTGCTCCAGGAACATAGAGAGCCTCAAACCATTATATTAGGTCACGGGAATGACCTAATATAAATGTTACTGGTATTTGGCATATCAAATACTACACGAGCAGCTTGCCAGGCTTGCCATGCGGGTGGCATACTGTTGTAGTCACCTCTAAATAAAGCATTTATTGATGAACCGCATGGCCGCTAGCAGCCGCGGCGAGCCAGGCTGTGATAGTCTGGTCTGCTGGGTGGAGTTGTGATGAGAGGGAAGTCCGGATGTGGAAAATGGCGGGCCCCATGGAGTAGGGGAGGGTGGTCTGGCTTGTTGTGAGGCTCTGCTGGCGTGGAAGGCCAGGGCTAGAACCTGCCATGCCTCCCGGGTGCCTCCACGAGCAGCTGGGCACAGGGAGAGCAAGTAGCTGCTCTGCCCCGTGTCTGAGAGTCTCTGGTTCAGCATACCTGGGCCGGATTGAAAAAAAAAACTGCTGCAGGGTGGCTGTCGATGATCCGGGCTGTGATAGTCTGGTCTGCTGGGTGGAGTTGTGATGAGAGGGAAGTCCGGATGTGGAAAATGGCGGGCCCCAAGAAGTATGGGGAGGGGGGGGGGTCGTCTGGCTTGTTGTGAGGCTCTGCTGGGGTGGCAGGCCTGGGCTAGAACCCGCCATGCCTCCCCTGGCGCCTCATGAGCAGCTGGGCACAGGGAGAGCAAGTAGCAGCTCTGCCCCATGTCTGAGAGTCTCTGGATATATAACTATGCCTGAGATTAAATACATTGGGTGATCTTTTATGGGAGATCATATGATCCAAACTGTGCTCCCCCTGCCAGATCTATCCTTTCCATCATGGTCAGGGTCCTGTCTCCAACAGCAACGGTCTTGCCCTGCTTGGGCAAGTCTTAAGTGCTCTGCTCAGCTGCAAGGTCAGTCACGGCTGATTTTAGGTCAGAACAAAACTAATTCTAACATTGTTGGGTCAGAGCAGGGCTATTCTAAAAGTTGTCCCATTTTGTAGCCAGGGTGGACTCTTTTCCTGGTACCATCTAGTTCCTCTCTAGGGTAAAAGGAATTAGATCATTCTAAGGGCAGTAGGGGCAAGAGCGATAGTCCAGCGGGTAGGGCATTTGCCTTCCATGCAGCTGACCTGGGTTCGATCCTCCAGCATCCCATATGGTCCCCTGAGCACTGAGCACTGCCAGGAGTGCAGAGCCAGGAGTAGCCCCTGAGCATTGCCGGGTGTGACCCAAAAAAGAAAGAACAAACAAACAATCCAGGGCAATAGAGGTATTAGTAAATAAAATGGTATGTCCAGAAGCAGTTAATTCAGAGTAAACTAAACCACAGATACCTGCCCCCACTCTCCTTTTGTGTTTATGCAAGGACAAATCCCTTAGCCTTAACATATGCAAAAGAGTTACAGGAAGGAGAAAAACAATCCTTCATCAGCAGGCAAAGCCCAGGGCTAACAAGTAGGGTGTAGGGACCAGAGCATAGCCCAGCAAGTAGGGCATTTGCCTTGCAGCTGCGGCAATGCCGGCCCTTGCTGCCCCATGCCGCCCCATGCTACCCCATGCCGCCCCATGCTGCCCCATGCCGGCCGGGTTTGATCCCCGGCATCCCATATGGTCCCCCAAGCACCGCCAGGAGTAATTCCTGAGTGCAGAGCCAAGAGAAACCCCTGAGCATTGCCGGGTGAGACCCACAAGTAGGGTGTAATCCAACATGTGTATTTCTCCACCCCTCCCCCAAGTCTCTACTTCTTTGCTTTTGGTTTTTATTTTGTTTTAAGGCAACACCTTCTGGTGCTCAAAGGCTCCTCCCGGTTCTGTGTGAGGGTGGGAAGCTGGAACAGGAGCAGCTCTCCAGATGCTGCAGATCCTGGGGTGTCGGGGTGCTCTGCGGGGGGGTCCCGACAGTGCCGGGAAGCGAAGTTCCCTTCTACCTCGGGGCCGGGTGAGGAACGGATGAAAACTCAGGGAATCCGATGCAGTTTTAAAAGGCTTTACTTATCACAGGTTCAGGCATACAAATCAGCAAAAGGAAAAACCCGGTGCTTAGGATTCCAGGCTAGAACCCCAGCCACGTGTAGGCCAAGATGGCGACCACCACGTGTAAAAGCTTCCAAGGGGAATGCACGCTCACAAGGAGAGAGAGATCCCACAAGGAAGAAAGGCGGGAGGAGCGGGAACCGGCTAGTTTATATCCCTGTAACTCGGGACCTTCCTCTCACTGTTATGGAAAGCAGGGAGGGTCCAATGCCCTTAGGTAATCCCTCCCTGCATCTCACCTAGGGCCTTTACTGTGCTAATGTTTTGAGCCGGGAATGCCTTTGTAATGTAGAGAAGGGGTTTCTGAGATGGCATGTCACTGTACCAAAGACCAACACCAATGCCAGTTAAATATTTCTCCAAGCCTTCACAAGTCTCCTCTACTTCATTGTAGTTTTATATTTTAGTTGCCTTTGAGTATATCAGGGAGCCATGCTTGTTTGCTTGGAAGCAAACAGCATTTCTCTCTGGTCTAATTACTTAGGTGTCCTTACGTGGCCAGGCTAATATGCTGGTAAGATCTAGCTAGTCCCACGATGATTGTGATAGCATGGGAGAATATTTATACCAGCTAGTACAGCATACATGGTCGGATAAACTGCCACATTTAGACTACCCCCTTATCTACGGAGTGATTTGGGGGAGGCAATCCAGAGCAGATGCAGCGGCCCTTAGGAGTCCTGCAACACTGTGGGTCTCACAGGTCCCTGGGCTTAGATCCCACTGGTTAAGAGCTGGTTCTACAGCAAAGCCAGCCCAGCCTCAGATACAG
>JAJIBD010015262.1:0-27441 GCA_021461705.1 Cryptotis parvus | reverse complement strand
GCTGTTGCTCTGGCCCAAGGCCCAGATTTATTTATTTATTTATTCATTCATTCATTCATTCATTCATTCATTCATTCATTCATTTATTTATTTATTTTTTGCTTTTTGGGTCACACCCAGCGATGCTCAGGGGTTACTCCTGGCTCTGCACTCAGGAATTACTCCTGGCGGTGCTCGGGCACAGGCAAACAAATGCCCTACCCGCTGGGCCCTACCCTCAAGGCCCAGATTTAAACACTTTAAACAGTACAATTTTAAATGAACTTTCTGCTGAAGGACCTAAAGTTTATCTAGATAAGAGCTTTGAAGGAAAGCTACTATAGCTCTGAATCTGGTGTTAGGGGCATGTTTAGAAAGTGGGGCTGAAGAGATAGTATAGTGGTAAGGTATAGTTGTTTGATCCCTTGTATCCCATATGGTAACCCAAACCCACCAGAAGTATCCCTGAGCACTGAGCCAGGAGTAAGGCCTAAGCATAACATGGTGTGCCCTTCCTCTCAAAAAAAAATTTTGTGTGTGTGTGTGAAGGAAATAGTGGTTGTGCTTGTTAGCATCCATATAACAAATATAGACTGATGGAAAGCTTTCTATGATATAAGGGTTAAAGGTATAGAAGAGAAAAAATAGTCTATTTTCATGGAGTTTATATACTTGGGGGAGTAGGAGAATGTTTCTTACATGCACTTGATTTTGCTTTGGTTTGCTACTCTTTATATTTGTTCTATTTTATGAAGTATCTAAGATTTATTATTAAAGAGTATTACTGACAATAGAAACTAGAAGGTATATGTTTTGAAAGAACAATATGGGGCCTGAACGATAGCACAGTGGGTAGGGTGTTTGCCTTGTACGCAGCTGACCCAGGTTCGATCCCCGGCATTCCATATGGTACCCTGAGCACTGCCAGGAGTGATTTCCTGAGTGAAGAGTCAGGAGTAATTCCTGAGCATTGCTGGGTGTGACCCCCCCACCCCCAAAAAATGAAAGAACAGTATAGAGGCACTGCAGCACCATCACCTGTAGCCCCAAGACAAAAAAAAAAAAAAAAGGAATATAGGCAGTGATTTAAGATACTGGAGAAAGGACATTGAATGGGAAAAACTTATGTCAAGGGGCTGGAGTGATAGTACACGAGGTTGCTTGTCCAAGGGCTGACTTGGGTTTGATCAGTACTCTGTATGGTCCTTTGAGCACAGAGCCCAGTAAGTCCAGAACCATCAGATGTGGCCTCAAAATGGGGGTGGGGGGGGAGAAGGATAAGAAATAGTGGGACAGCATGTAAGTCTTGGAAAGGTAGGAGGACTGTCTTCTCAACTGAGGTAGTGGACGAGTAAAGACTGATCTTTAGCGGTAGGACAGAACTTGAAATAACCTGCATTCCCAGCCTAGAGACCTGAGTCTAAAAGCAAAGGGGTCCATTCCTTTTATTTGTTTTGGGCCAGGCTAGCTGTGCTCAAGGCTTACTTCTGGCCCTGTGCAGCGGGACATTCATTCCTTGCTCTGGGGAGATCGCTCCATAAGGGATCAAACCCTGTTGGTGTGTACAAGGCAAACAAGCACCTTGTGTTAATTTTGCAGTCAGGTTTGCTTTTTGTTAACAAAAAGCAGAAATGGAATTACGAAGTTGAAATATTTCCAGAGATGTGATCTAAGGAATTTGGCATCAAATAAGTCAAAGTATGATACCAAGGAAGGGGAAACCACACAACATACCACGGTGATGGGAAACTGTAAAATATAACTAGATTATCTTCTTTACTCTCCGTAGAGCTTCCTTATTTCTATAACAGTTTAGTTTTATTTTTGGTTTCTGAGCCACAACCAGAGGTGCTCAGGACTTATATACTCAGTTCTGCACTTGGTGATCATTTATGGTAGCTCAGGGGCCCTGTGGGATATTAGAAATTGAGCCCTAGTCAGATTGAACCCCAGCTGACCATGTGTAAACCAAGCATCCTACCCACTGTACTATTGTGGCCCCTCTAACACTTCGGCCCCCTAACACTTTGAAAGACCTCTATCAGTCTAGTTTATTTTCAGTTTTTACCATTTTAATTTAATTTAAAAATTTTTTTTTTTTTGGGTCACACTTGGCAATGCTCAGGGGTTACTACTGGCTCTGCACTCAGGAATTACTTCTGGTGTTGCTCGGGGAAAAATGCAGTGATGATGGGATGGGAGTTGGAACATTGTATGACTGGGAAAACTGCTGCACCATAATAACACTAACCCCTGTGTGTCTCACTGTGATTAAATTAAAAACAGAAAGGAAAAAAAAGTTAGGGGCTCAGTGCAATATGGTGCAACTCCCAGGCCAACATCACTGCATTTTTCACCACCAGTGTCACAAGTTTCCCTCCTGCCAACTACCACCTACTCTTAATTTATTTATTTTAAAACATTAGTCTGTTTATTAAGGAAGTCGTTTATTATAAAGAACATAACTGTTGGTGGTGACTCAGTGAAGTGGGAAGTTGACTCCATAAAGTGTTTCTACGTCTGCTCAACCTACCTTGGCCACCAGTGCTCAGTGAAATGCCCTGCCTAGAGATCAAGTGAGTCCCAGCCTCAGCACAGAAGTCCTGGGTTTATTGCCTTTCCTTCAGAAAAGAATATCAAGAGCAGGTAAAATGATGAAGCAGATAGAAAGATGTGAGGGAGGGAGGGAGGGAGGGAGAGAGAGAGAGAGAGGGAGGGAGAGAGAGAGAGAGAGAGAGAGAGAGAGAGAGAGAGAGAGAGAGAGAGAGAGAGAGAGAGAGAGAGAGAGAGAGAGAGAGAGAGAGAGAGAGAGAGAGAGAGAGAGAGAGAGTAGGAGAGAGAGAGAGAAAGAGAGAAAGAAATGGAGACAAGCAAGTGAAATATGTGTTCTTGCCTTGAAGCTTTACCATTTTTTTTTTCCTTCTTGAGATATACCTGACAGTGCTCAGGGGTTACTCCTGGTGGAGCTCAGGGGACCATATGGACACCAGGGATCAACCACGCGAGCAAGGCAGATGCTCTACCCCCTGTACTCTCTCTTGAGTTTTGTCTGCTGATTTTAGCTGGCCAGGCTAGAGTTTCTAGAAGAGCCTGAGGATGCAGTGCTGCTTGGGTTCTGCAGTTCCTGGGATTACCCTCTGTAAGTCAGGAGGTTCTAGGGCTTCCAGACCTAATGGCTCAGGAGACCAGGTGTCCAGGGATTGAACCCAGGAGGGGTGATAAGAGCCCCTCAGCATACCATCTCCTGGTGCTTTATTTGTTTTTATTTGCACCACACCTCGCAGTGTTCAGGACTTACCTTTGACTCTGTGTTTGGGGAGTACTCCCTGCTCAGGGAACCATATATTGGTGACAGGGACCAAATTGGGGCAAGCACCTTAGTCCCTGTACTATCTCTGGTCCCACTTTATTATTTCTTACATCTATGTATAGATATCTATCTAATCTACCCATCCATCCCAGTTATACTCAGGGATTGAATCGAGATCAGTGTCATGCAAGGCAAATGCCCTACTGACTGTACTATGACTCCAGCCCCTTAGGCCCCCACTTTATCTTTTTTTTTTTTTTTTTTTTTGCTTTTGGCTCTGCACTCAGGAATTACTCCTGGCGGTTGCTCAGGGATGCCGGGATCAAATATGGGATGCCGGGATTGAACCCAGGCGGGCATGGGCCGGCCACGTGCAAGGCCAACGCCCTACCTGCTGGGCTATCGCTCCGGCTCCCTTATTATTTTTTAAAAGCCATTTGAACAATCTCCTCAGCCCATTGTCTGGGTACCCTTGACTCCCTTCTGCCCCAGGGGATCAGTGGCCAGCAGCAAGAAAGATGTGAGAATCCAACAAAGTTTCAAAAGGCTTTACTCACACTTGATCTGGTATACAAATCAGTAACAGGAAGAGCCCAGACTTAGGTTCCTGGCTGGGCCCCGCCTTCCTTGTGTAGGTTTAGAATTCTAAGCCAAGATGGCCACCACCACATGTTAAGGCCCAATAGGGAAGAGAATGGAGAGGAGAGGCAGAGGCAGAAGGCGAAAAGGCAAAAAGCAAAAGGACTGGGAAGAAAGCGCTACAACTTTTATATCTTTTCAATTCAGACCACCCACACCAATGGGAAGCAGTTAGGGTCAAATCTCCCTCAGGTAACTTTTCCCAGGACCTCACCTAGTTTCACTGAAATGTTAATGTTGCCCAGCCAAGGTCTGCCTTAGGTAGACCTGCAGGGTAACCTGCAGGGTAGAGTGGGGGAAGGGCATCTGAGATGAACTATATCTTAGAACACAAAGGCATGCATCTATGTCACTTGTCACTTGTCTTTCCGTTGTTCATCGATTTGCTCGAGTGGGCACCCAGTAGTAACATCTCCATTCATTGGGAATGAGGTCCATTATTGTTATTGTTTTTGGCATATCGAATACACCATGGGTAGCTTGCCAGGCTGTGCTGTGGCTCTGGGTTCATCCCAGTATGCCCCTCGAGGTGTTGCAGGTGTGGCTGCAGTGCCCAGCTGTGTCAGCAGGTGGCATACAGGAGACAGTCTTGTCTACACCCAGGGCTCTGCCCCGTGAGCCCTGGATGGTTGATGGTCTGGCATGACTGAACCTACTGGGATGCATCTATACCAATGAATATTCTACAGCCAGGTATATATTTCTCCAAGCCTTTGCAAGATTCTCGTCTTTACTTTATAGTTGTTTTGTATATTAGTCTTTAGACTTATTAGAGAGTCACACATGCTTTGCTTGGAGGCAAACAGCATTTCTTTCTGGTCTAATTACTTAGAGGTCCAGCATGGTCAGGTAAATATACTGGTAAGATCTATCTAGTCCCACAATGATTGTGGCAGCATGAGAAAAAATACTTACACCAGCCAACATAGAATACATTGTAAGATATACCCCCACATATCAAACTATTTTCCACCCCCTATCTACAAAGTGGTCTGCAGGAGGCAACTTCAGGCAAGATGCAGAGGCCCTGGGCAACAGTGTGCCAAAACAGCCCATATCTTATTTATTTATTTATCCCATTATCATTTATTTATTAAGTTTGGGGCCACACCTGGCGATGCTCAGGGTTACTCCCGACCTGGCGGCACTCGGGGACCATATGGGATGCCGGGATCTAACCAGGGTCGGCTGCGCGGAAGGCAAATGCCCTCCCTGCTGGACTATCGCCTCCGGCCCCTAATATCTTATTTTTAAAGTTCTTTTTTTGTTGTTTTGGATCACATGTGGCAGTGCTAGAGTTTAATACTACCTTTGCTCTGTGCTCAGGGATCATTCATGGTGGTGCTTTTGGGATTATAAGTGATGCCAGGGATTGAACCAGGTTAGCTGCATGCAAAACAAGTACCCTGGGGCGGGGCGCGGGGGGAAGCCTACCTGCTGTACTATCTCTTCAGCTCCCTGACTCATACTTCAGATGTATTTCTTACCAGTTTGGAATAATATTGTGCTTACTAAGATTGGCTAATATGATAAGTACTACAAGAAGGAGGAGGAGGAAGAGGAGGCTTCATTTGGCTTTTTATAGGTTTATCTTTTAGGTTTAATTTTTCTCCAAAGCTTCAGATCTCTATCCCAGCTATCCTTTTTTGGTCTTTTACAGCTATCCTGTTTTTGCCATGTGAGTAAAGTTGACATCTATTCCCATAGTATTTTCGCTGCTAGTTTTTTTTTTTTTTTTTGGGTCACACCCGGCAATGCTCAGGGGTTACTCCTGGCTCTGCACTCAGGAATTACTCCTGGCGGTGCTCGGGGACCATATGGGATGCCAGGGGATCGAACCCTGGCCGGCATGAGCTGGCCGTGCAAGGCAAACGCCCTACCTGCTGGGCTATCGCTCCGGCCCCTCGCTGCTAGTTCTTTGCATTTCTTTTACTTTAATTTATTTTAAGATCCAGAGTCTGAATCTTTTGCTTTCTTGTCACTTCTTTAATGATTTTCCCATTTATGTTTTGCTTTTGCAATATATCTCCCAACTCTCTCCTCTTTTGAATGCTGGAGATTGAAGCCAGGGCCTCACACTTGTGAGGTATGTACTTCACCACTGGCTGACTTATCTGGCACCCCCCCAATGTCATTGTGCTGTGATTGTAGTTCAGATCCGCACTTTTTAGTCCTGAGGAGATTGCGCATGTGTTCAGGCACTTGCCTCGGATCCTGCTGACCTTGGTTCAAATTCTGTGGCATCCTCCAAGGACCACCAGGGGTCATGACCCAGCAAGAGTCAGGAATAGCCCTGATCACTGCAAGGTGCAACCCAGCTCCACCCCCACCCCCCCCCCCCAACAAAAATCTGGAGTATCTAGGGATTTGAGTAGCTACATGGTAGGAAAACACCTTAACTTCCGTACTAGCTCTCAGACTTTCCTGTTTTCTTTTTTTTCACTTTTTTGGCCCATACCTGGCCAAAAAAAAGTCATGGTTTTCTCCTGACTCGTGCACAGGGATCACTCCTGGGAGTTGCTCATTACAGTGCTGGGCATTGAACCCAAGTCAGCTGCATGCTAGGCATAACACTGTTCTGTCTCTCCAGCCTCTGCCAGTTTTTTTTTAAAGTGTACTGTCGGGAACGCCGCCAGGGTCCCCAACAGTGTCAGGACAGAGGTTGTCTTCTACCTCCGAAGACGCCTGGAGAACAGATGAAAACTCACGAGTCCGGTGCAGTTCCAAAAATGGCTTTTAATAGTACAAAAGCTCTTCCACAGCACTTCAATATAATGAACAAACTCTAGCTCTGGTCCGAACTTAGACCGCATAAAAGAGCCTAAGTCTCCTACCAAAGAGAGAGGATCTCACCCGAGCTAAGTCCTACCTAGAAGGAGCAAAAGGCCAAAGAGCAAAAGCCAAAAGCAAAAGGCCGAGGAGCCAAAAGCCGAAAGCTACAAGGCCCAAAAGGCAAAAGTGAAGGGACCTCAAGTCAGTCCCCTTATATACACCAAAGTAATCTGATTTGTGACAGGGAGAGTCATGTCAACACGATCACGATCTTCCCGTTCATCATCTATTTGCTAGAGCGGGCACCAGTAATATCTCCATATGTCCTGTCTCATGCCAGTAGAGCCAAGGGCATCGGCTTCGCTACAGGAACATAAAGAGCCTCAAACCATTATATTAGGTCATGGGAATGACCCAATATAATTGTTAATGGTATTTGGCATCAAATACAACACGAGCTGCTTGCCAGGCTTGCCCTCAGTAGAGGCATACTCTTTTAAACACCTCCAAATAAAGCATTTATTGATGAACCCGGGCTGTGATGGTGTGATGGGCTGGTCTGCTGGGTGGAGTTTCTGACGAGAGGGTAGTCCAAATGTGGAAAATGGCGGTGCCTGTGGAGTGGGGGGGGGTCCGTCTGGCTTGTTGCTGAGGCTCTGCCGGGTGGTGGGCCAGGGCTAGAACCCGCCATGCCTCCCGACTGCCTCATGAACGGCTGGGCACAGGGAGAGCGTGTCAACAAAGAACTCTAAACAGAGTGTAGTGCCACGCCCTATTGCAGATATAAACAAAGGTTACACCAAGGACTAATCCCGAGATTATCTCTTATGTAAAACACTGGAGAGAGAGAGAGAGAGAGAGAGAGAGAGAGAGAGAGAGAGAGAGAGGAGAGAGAGAGAGAGAGAGAGAGAGAGAGAGAGAGAGAGAGGAGAGAGAGAGAGAGAGAGGGGGAGGAGGGGAGAGAGAGAGAGGGCTGGTATAAAGTAACACATCTTAATTTCATGAGCTTCATGTAATCTAGATGGTACCCACAAGGTCCTTCTTATTATTATCTGCACCAGGGTGACTCTGAGTATCTTGTTCTTGTACTGAAAGGGTCACACTCTCCCTGCTTAGAGAAAACTAGTATGATCCTTCTTATAGTCTTCCTATAGTCTCAACGTAGCCAGGGTGGTAGACTCCTGGTAAATTCTAACTGTCCCACGCTGGGTGCAGTGGGTATAAAGAGGAGCTGTGCCCAATCTAGAAAACATAGAAGTCTTGGTAGATGTATAAGTCAGAAGTTACTCAATCAAGGTGACTTCTGTAACTGCCACACCTCTAGCAGTGTTTACATAGAAGAGAGGTCTCATTAGAATGAACCTTGGCTTAAATAGATTAAGCTGTGAGTGGGCAAAACAACAAAACTCCCAGAATAGCCAAACCTGTCCTCCAACAGTGTGCCCTGAATTAAACCTGGGTTATTGACTTCCCTTAAATATGATCAACTCTGGGACCAGACCCATAGTACGGTGGATAGGGAGTTTGCCTTGCACATAGCCCACCTGGGTTCAGTCCTTGAGATCCCATATGGTCCCTTGAGCACTGCCAGGATAATTACTGAGTGCAGAGCCAGGAGTGTCCTTAGAGCACTGCCAGGTGTGACTGCAAAAGCCAAATCACTGTATCACTGTCTTCCTATTCATCATCGATTTGCTCGAGCGGGCACCAGTAACATCTCCATACGTCCTGTCTCATACTAGCAGAGCCCAAGGGCATCTGCTTGCTCCAGGAACATAAAGATCCTCAAACCATTCCATCAGGTCATATATGAGGTCTATAATTGTTACTGGTATCTGGCATATCAAATACTACACGGTAGCTTGCCAGGCTCTGCCAGTTATCCAAAAGCCAAAACCAAAAAGATCACTCCTGGCTGGGCTCAGGGACATATGGGGTGACAGGTATTGAACCCGAGTTGGCACGGCAAGGCAAGCCCCCCTACCCTCTACTATTGATCCATTCCCCTCTGAACTCTTTCTATTACAAGTGGTAGCATATATTTGGTTGTGATGGTCACACACCTTTTGTGTGCAGTGCTCACTGGGAGTTGACTACATACTTTATTGTGTGTTGGGGATCTGCTGGGGTCCCCAACAATACCAAGGAATGAGTTCTCTTCTACCTCCGAAGCTGGCGGGAAAGGGATGAAAACCCAGGAATCCAGTGCAGGGTTTTTTTGTTTTTTTTTTGGTCACATCCGCAATGCGCAGGGGTTTCTCCTGGCTTTGCACTCAGGAATTACTCTCTGATGGTACTCGGGGACCATATGGGATGCTGGGGATCGAACCCAAGTCAGTATGAGCCAGCCGCGGTGCAAGGCAAATGCCCTATCCCCTGGACTATCGCTCCGGCCCCGAATCCAATGCAGTTTTAAAAGGCTTTACTCTCACAGGTTCTGGTATACAATCCAACAACAGGAAAAAACCCCGAGCTTAGTTCCTAGCTTGGCCCCGTTCACATGTAGGTTCAGAACCCCAGGCCAAGATGGCCGCTATCACGGCTAAGGCCTAAAAGGGAAGAGAATGAAGAGGTGGAGAGAAGCAGAGAGCAAGGAGAAGCCAAATGGCAAAAGGGCCTTCTCCTTTCTCCTAGCTCATTTTATAGATAGAAGCCCTCCAAAACCTTCCGGCCCAGTCCATCATGGCTGGGCTATCCTGGGATGAAGCCAGGTAAATGACCCTATTGAAATGCAGATCTCGGGTGGGCCCTAGGGCTCAAGATTCACAAGTGCCAGAGCTGATTCCCTGTGGAAAAAATCTGTATAGCTGGGGTTGGAGAGATAGCCCAGCGGGTAAGGCGTTTGCCTTGTATGCGGGCCTGCCGGGTTTGATCCCTGGCATCCCATGTGGTCCCCCAGCACCACCGCCAGGAGTAATTCCTGAGTGCAGAACCAGGAGTAACCCCTGAGCACTGCCGGGTGTGACCCAAAAAAAGAAAAAAAAAAAAAAAACAAAAAAAAACTGTATAGCTGAGTGAGGGAGGGGCTGCATCTCTGAACCAGAAAGCAGTTCAGAATATGCCTTGTAGAAAATGACATTAAAACTTTTTACCATGAATGTACAGCCAGCTGTTCCCAGACTCTGGATCCCACCAAGGTCCAAAATCCATCAGAATAATTCACTTTGGCATTACCTTTAGAATCAAGAGACATGTCAGTTTTCCTGGAGGTGCATTGACATGTCTCTTTGAACTAGGAGAATTGATTACATTATGGTTGATCCAACGTGGCCAAGTACTCTTGGAATATCTACATGTATGTCCCATGCAGGGACCCATGGGAGCAGGAAGAGAATTGAACTGGGGAAAGCAAGATTCATTATAAAATATTTATGCTGTATAAAATTATAAAATCAATCCAATTCTGCCCAAGCTCCCATTGTATCTTGCTGTGGAGATTCCCTAAAGTCAGGGAGTAGTTCTTCCTATAAGCTAAATGTAGCTGGAGCCTAAGACTCAGTAGGGTGTGTCACTCAACAGTAGTGGAATCAGATCTCACACAGAAGAGCCTCTGGCATGAAGGGTTGTATAGGGGGTTGAGTCTCCATACTGGCCACAGACTCACAGGGCAGGGTGTCCTACCACTCATGGGCTCACTTTTGTTTTCTTTTTTGGGTCACACTGGCTCTGCACTCAGGAATTACTCCTGATGGTACTCAGGGAACATATGGGGTTCCTGGATCAATCCTGGGTTAGCTGCCTTGATCCGTGGGTCGGCTGCATGCAAGGCAAACGCCCTACCCGCTGTGCTATTGCTCCATCCCGGCTCACTTTTCTTACTACTGTGCTCACTACTGTGCTTGTTTCCCCTCTTCCAATCTTTTCTTCTCTCCCCCTGGCTCATCTTCACCAGAAATGAAGTCTTTATCTACAATCAAGCTCTTATTTATTAAGCTATTTCTTTTTATAAAACTCTTTTAGTATTTACACAGTGTGGCTATATTTGCTCCTCTCATTCCCAGTCTTCAAAGCACTTTGTATTTCTTTAACATCCTATCTTATCCTTTAATTATTTGTGTGCTTGCCTCGCTTAACCTCAGCGTCTCATTTCAAGTTCATGGAGTATAGAGATTACATATATCCTGCAACCCTCTTCTAGATCTTTGTTCATAGATTCTCAATCTACTTATCAACTCAAACTTGCACATGTAAGGAAATGTTTTTGAATAATCATTTTCTCTTTGTTATTTTAGGCTTGACCGTCTTTTTATCTTACTGGATACTGGCACTACTCCAGTTACGAGAAAAGCTGCTGCACAGCAACTTGGAGAAGTGGTGAAACTTCATCCACATGAACTAAACAATCTGTTATCTAAAGTAAGCACTTTCCTTTCTTTTAGTGTAATAGAGTTTCAAAACTCGGATAGGACATAAAAATAAAGATAGGGTTTGTTTCAGTGATATTTTGTGGAATTCTGCTTCCATTGACCATCAGTATTTCTCCAGACATTTATTATTACTATTTATCTTTTCTGTTATTCTCAGATAAACATACTTTGGATTATATCAAGTGTAATTGAAGGATTTGACAATATAGACTCTTGCTTGTGCACAAATTTCTGTCTAACTTACATGCTAATTAACTCTTAAGTTAATCTAGTTGTTAGTCATCTGGCTTGTGTCTAAAAGGCTAGCAAAAAAAGGTTAGCAATTTTCATTTGAAGAGCACTTAGTGGATAATGATTGAAATAATGAAAAACTAGTTGTCATCCTGTTTTCTTTTTTTAATTTTTGAAGTGGGACAGGGATTGAACCCTGAATCTTATACATGTAAACCATATTCATGGGATGGGAAGGATAGTACATTGGATAGGGTGCTTGCATTGCATGTGGCCAACCCGGTTCAGTCCCCAACATCCCACTTGATCCTCCAAGCTCACTAGTGGTCAGAAGTAAGCTTTGAGCACTGCCAGCTGCGGAGAAAGGAAAAAAAGACTGGAATTCTACTTTGAGTTATATCCTGAGTGTAGAGTCAAGAGTAAGCTTTTAGCACTGCCAGGTGTGTAGGACTGTAAATTACAAAAGGACTGTAAATTCTCCCTCTGAGTTATATCCTTTGTCCCTCACATTTATTGCATCCTATTTTTTGTACAGTTTTAAAATGAAGGCTTTCTACTTTGGTGGATCAGTGTTCAGAATTCTAGCTTATGGTCATTTCCTAAGTAAATACTATACTTTTACTGAACACTGTAGTTAGAGTGTGCACATATCTATTCTATCTTTATATTGATGGTAAGAAGCAAATTAGTGATGTAATGCTTTGACATGTAAAAAACAGTAGAGCCGTTGGACATTTGCCTTGCATGTGGCTGCCTGGTGTTCTCTCCCTGACATCCCATATGGCCCTGGGAATTCTCAGGAGTAACTCCTGAGTGCAGAACCAGGGTGACTACGAAAGTCACTGCGTGGGCCCACAAAATTAAAACTGTTTATTGGGTGGATGGATAATAATGGGAAATATAATAGCTCAGGCGTTGGAAGCCCTAGATATTTTGTTTCCACTGTTCTTACTCCCTCCTTTCTTTTTTCCTTTTCTTTTTTCTTTTTTTTTTTTTTTTTTTTTTGGTCACCCGCGTGCTCAGGGTTACCCTGGCTGTGCCTCAGGAATCCTCTGCGGTGCTCGGGGGCCTTGGGGATGCCGGGATCGACCAGCCGGCACCAGCTGCGCAAGGCAAACGCCCTACCGCTGGCTCCCGCCTTCTCCTTTGGGACCCAGTGACCTCAGGGTTACTCCTGACTGTGCTCGGAGAACCTTGGGATGCCGGGATTAAACCCGGCCTCTGCGTGCGGCACGCCCTCTGTGCTTCCCTCGGCCCCATTCTCCTCCTTTCATCTTTACTTGCCTCTGTTTCATGTGTGGGGGGTCTGCCCCTTTAAATTTTTTTTCTTTGGGTTTTTGGATCACACCCATGTGATAGGTTGGTTGATCCCAGCAGACCAGCCTATCACGGCCTGGCTCGCGTGGCCACTTGTGGCCACGCGGTTCATCAAGAAATGCTGAATTTAGAGATGAGTATGCTATCCGCACGGCAGAGCCTGGCAAGGTACCCATGTCGTATTTGATATGCCAAATACCAGTAACAATTATAGACCTCATTCCCATGACCTGATGGAATGGTTTGAGGTATGTTCCTGGAGCAAGCAGGTGCCCTTGGGCTCTACTTGCATGAGACAGGACATATGGAGATGTTACTGGGGCCCGCTCGAGCAAATTGATGATGAACGGGAAGACAGTGACGGTGATACAGTGATACAGTGATACCCACCCAATGATGCTCAGGAGTTATTCCTGGCTCTGCGCTCAGGAATTAGTCCTGGCAGTACTCAAGTTGTGTTCTGCCCAGCCCCTAAACTATTAGCATATACATTTGCACATAAAAGCAAAGAGTGACTCTCTTTATTGCATAATCCCCACTTAACTATTGTCAGAACTACCAAGATGTAAATGGAGAGACAAATGGTTTGACATATTTAGACTCCATGTTCTTAAATGGAGAAGGGTAAGTATTAAGCAGTCGTACCTTTTTTTTATTCTCCACTTTCCTTTTATGTGTTTTTTGTTGCCTTTTTTTTTTGTTTTTTCTTGGGCCACACCCAGCAATACTCAAGAGTTACTCTTGGTTCTGTACCCTGAAATTACTCCTGGCAGTGCTTTGGGGACTATATGGGATGCCGAGAATCGAACTAGGGTTGCCCATGTGCAAGGGCAACTGCCCTACCACCGCTGTGCTATTGCTCCAGCCCCCATTGTTACCTTTTGTTTTCAAATTAGCTTTTTTGTTTTGTTTTGTTTTTGGGTCACACCCTTAGTTTTTTTTTTTTTTTGCTTTTGGGCCCCGGCGGTGCTCAGGGGTTACTTCTGGCTCTGCACTCAGGAACTACTCCTGGCGGTGCTCGGGGACCATATGGGATGCTGGGATTGAACCCCGGGCAGCGGGGCGCATGCAAATGCCCTGGCTGGCTCTCGCCCGCCCGGGGTTTACTTCGGCTCTGCCTCAGGAACTCTGGCGGTGCTCGGGGGGCCTTGGGATGCTGGGGTTGAACCCCGGCGCGTGCAAACACCCCACCCGCTGGGCTATCGCTCCGGCCCCTCAATTAGCTTTATTGAAATAATTTATTATCATAGTTTACCTTTGTAAAAGAGTACAGTGATTTGTAACATATTCCCAACGTAGTGCAACCATCACCACAAAGTTTGTTTTTATATTCCCCCAAAGAAATTGGGGGAAATTCCCCCAAAGCCTGGCAAGAAGCCAGAGCAAACCACACATCATGAGGTGTTAGGCATTCTCAACATCCAGACTCCATAGTTCCTCAGAGCTCCATCCAAGAGAAAACCTGATCTTCCCTTTTTAAGTTTCATCAGTAAATGCTTGGGTTGAGAGCCTTCTCCCTGAGACTGTACCTACCATGTACACGGTAAAGCCTGGCAAGCTACAGTGTTTTATTTACTTTTTATGCCAAAGACTAGTAACTATTATGGACCTCAGTTCCATGACCTAAAGAATGGTTTTGGGCTCCTTCTGTCCCTGGAGCAAGTAGATGCCCTTGGGTTGCACTTGCTTCTGACAGGACTAATGGAGATGCTACTAGTGCCCACTCCGAGCAAATTGATGAACAATGGGAAAACAGTGAAAGAAATTTTATGTTCATTAGTCACTGTAATTGTCTTTCCATACTCAGTCCTAGTCAGCTGCTAATGCACTAATTTACTTTCTCTATTTTATTTACTCACTTAGATTACTTATTTATACTTTTGTTTTTGGCCTTGACCCCCAACCCCTCCGCCCCGTTGAACCACACCTGGTGGTGCTCAGGGTTCATTCCTTCCAGTACTTGGGGAACCATGTGCAGTGCTGGGGATCAAATTTGTTGGGCTTAGGCTGATTCAACTGGGGTACCTCAGAGGGGAACTAGTTTGGGTCTGGCCTCTCCAAACAGAGCCCTAGCAGCTGAAAAACTCCACACTTCAAAATTGCCATGTTTAAGGCTGGACTCCTGGTCAGACGAGTTCTACCCAGAAATTAATCTGTTGAAAAACTCATGTATGCGGGTTATCACTGTATCACTGTTTTCCCATTGTTCATCGATTTGCTTGAGTGGGCACTAGTAACATCTTCATGAGTCCTGTCACAAGCAAGTGTAACCCAAGGGCATCTGCTTGCTCCAGGGACAGGAGGAGCCCGAAGCCATTCTTCAGGTCATGGAACTGAGCTCCATAATTGTTACTAGTTTTTGGCATAACAAGTAAATAAAACACAGGTAGCTTGCCAGGCTTTGCCATGTAGGTGGTATAGTCTCAGTAGAAGGCTCTCATCTCTAGCATTTACTGATGCGGGTTCACTAGATCACTAGACATCCCATTGTTCATCGATTTCCTCGAGCGGGCGCCAGTAACATTTCCATTTGACCCTATCACGTGCCAGTGTAGCCCAATGGCATCTGGTTGTTTCAGAAAAACGAAGAGCCTCAAACCGTTCGTTCATGGTCTTGATGAAGAAGTCTGACCATCTTGTAGGTGGGCGGCCACCCATGGGATCCAGTCGGTAACAGCTCTAGTCCAGCAGTTGTCTCCAAACCGCATTACATGTCCAGCCCATCTAATTTTCGATGCCTTGGCAAATGAGACAGCGTCCCTGACTCTGGAACAGCGATGGAGGTTGGAACTCCGGATTCTTTCTCTCACTTGAGTGAGGCGTGATAGCTCTTTCGATTCCTCTTTGGGAGACCGAGAGTTCTCATCCTGCTTTCTCAGGGCCCAGGTCTCTGAGGCATATGTTAATGCAGGGAGAACAGTGGAGTCGAAGAGTTGTGCCTGGAGCCGGAGGTTCTTTGTCTTTTTTGCTATTTCTTCGATGCTTTTGAAGGCAATCCATGCCGCTCTCTTCCTCCTGCGCAGCTCAGGTTTTAGGTATTTCATCATGTTGACTTCTCGACTGAGGTGCACATAACTGCTGCATTCAGAGATGTTTGTTCCATTGAGAGTGAATGGGGCCTCTGGAACTAGTTCGTTTTTCATGAACATAGTTTTGTTGAGATTCAGCTGTAGACCTATCTTTCCACATTCTCGGTCAAAGTCAGCCAGCATTTGTGCCGCTTGGCTAATGTTTGGTGTTATTAGAATGATATCATCAGCAAAGCGGAGGTGGTGTAGTTGCTGACCATCTATCTTCACTCCCATTCCTTCCCATTCTAATTGTCGCATGATGTTCTCAAGGGTGGCGCTGAAGAGTTTTGGTGAAATGGTATCACCCCTGCCGAACCCCTCTTTTGACATCAATCATCACTTCCTTGTAGAATGATGAGATCCTGGTGGTGAATCCGTAATAGGCTCACAAAGGATCTTGATGTATTGGGTTTGAACACCCTGTTTGGCTAGAACTTCGATGACTGCTTCAGTCTCCACAGAATCAAAGGCTTTCTGTAAATCAATGAACGTGAGACAGAGCGGCATCTTGTACTCCCTAGAAGCCTTAATGAGCTTGGTTACTGTGTGGATATGGTCGATTGTGCTGAATCCTTTCCCAGAAGCCAGCTTGCTCGCATGGTTGTCCTTCATCTAATGTTCTGCCAATCCTGTTCAGGATGACTCGAGTGAACAGCTTGTAGATGACGGACAACAGGCAGATGGGGCAATAGTTGCCGATGTCATGAATGTCTCCCTTCTTGAACAGAACTGTCCTGCTGGTTTTCCATTAGGAGGGCACCTTGCATTCAGACAGGTAGCGTGTGAAGAGCCGAGCCAGTGTATTGATGAGTACCGATGGCAGATTCTTCAGGTGTTCGGGTCTGACTTTTGTCAGATGCGGGTTATGTGACTGAAATCCCTAGGCTTTCATGGAGTCTGAGATCACCCATTCCCCTGTTCTTCCAGAAGTCGGGCGGGGGGGGGGGTGAGGGGGGGCTGCGGCTATACCCCTTGCTCCATAGCCTTCACTTAGCTAAGAATTTAACTCCAAGTTTATCACTGGATTTAAGACTTTGGAATTCCTGGAGTGCATAGCTGCTATAATACTGATACACTGAGTAGCATATCACACCCAATTTGTTTGTAATAAACAGATTAGGAAAAAGGTCACACCCTTAGCAACATCATTATGAGATATATTTCTCAAGCTCCCTTTTCACTTTCTTTTTTTTTTTTACAGTTTTTTTTTTTTTTTTTTGCTTTTTGGGTCACACCCCAGCAATGCTCAGGGGTTATTCCTGGTTCTTCACTCAGAAATTACTCCTGGCAGAGCTCAGGGGACCATATGGGATGCCAGGGATCGAACCCAGATCAGCTGTGTACAAGGCAAATGCCCTACCCACTGTGCTATTGCTCCGGCTCCCTCCCTTTCCACTTTCTTAATGATATCCTCTGAAGCATAAGATTTTAATTAATTTTGGAGGGTGGGGGGTGGCAGGTGTTTGGGCCATACCTGGCTGTGCTCTGGGCTTGCTCCTGGCTTTGTGCTCAGGGATCACTCCAGGTGGAGTTTGGGGACTGCATGTGTGTCAGGGATCAAGTCTGGTTTGGTTGCCTCCAAGGCAATTCCAGCCCATGATGAAGTCGTTTTTTTTTTTTTTTTTTTTTTTTGGGGTCACAGCCGGCGATGCTCAGGGGTTATACCTGGCTCTTCGCTCAGGAATTACTCCTGGCGGTGCTCGGGAACCTTATGGGACTCCAGGGATTGAACCCGGTGGGCCAAATGCAAGGCAAATGTCCTACCTGCTGTGCTATTGCTCTGGCCCCAAGTTTTTGCTTTTTTGGGTCACACTCAGCAATGCTCCAAGGTTATTGTTGGTGCTGCACTCTGGAATTACTCCTGGCAGTGCTCGGGAATCATATGGGATGCTGGGACACATGCAAGGTAGATGCCCTACCCACTGATCTATCATCCGGCCCCTAAGTCAGTGTTTTTAAGTCAGTTTTATCTTACTTGTTATGTAATTTGTGTTTTGGGAATTATATCTGAAAAATCATTACCAGCCCAAGATCTGTTGTCTTCTAAGATTTTATTTTAATAGTTGTATCCCATGAATTAGGTTTATGTTCCATTATATATGTTTGTGTATGGTATGAATTTGGGGTTTCACATTATATTTTATTGCCCCAGCACCATTTGTTTATCAAGGAAAGCTCTTTTGGAGCCGGACTGATTGTGCAGTGGGTAGGGCATTTGACTTGCCTGCAGCTGACCTGGGTTTGTTCCCTGGCATCCTGTATGGTCCTCCAAGCACCATCAGAAGTAATTCCTGAGTGCAGAGCCAGGAATAATCCCCTGAACATTAAAGAATCTGACCCAAAAGACAAAAAAAAAAAAAAAAAAAAAAAAGCTCTTTTTCCATCTTGAGTTGTCTTGGTTCTTTTGACAAAAATCAGTTAACCATAGGTTTGTAGTATATTTCTTTTCTTTTTCCTTTTTTTTTTGAGGGGGCCATACCCAGTGGTGTTCAGGACTTACTCCTAACTCTGCTCAGGGATTATTCTGGGAGAGCTCAGAGAGCCTATGGGTGCCAGGGATTAAATTTAATTTGGACACAAGCAAGACGGGCAACTACCTGCTGTACTATCTCTCCAGCCCCTCTAAAGTATTTTTTGAATGTTTTATTTTGAATGTGGTCTGGGGGACCATCTAGGATGTTTAGAATTGAGCTCAGGTTTCCCTCCTTCCTAATTTTTATAACTTAAATCTTTGCATAAAGTAATGAGTAATGGACCTGCCTCTTGAGGTGTTGCAGATGTGACTGCAGTGCCTGGCTGTATTAGCAGGTGGCAGATAGGAGACAGGCTTGTCTATACCCCCCAGGGCTCTGCCCCATGGGCCCTGGATGGTGGGTGGTCTGACAGAGAAATAGACTGGGCCCCCTGGGATGAACCCAGAGCCATGGCAGAGCCTGGCAAGCTACCTGTGGTGTATTTGATATGCCAAAAACAGTAACAATAATGGACCTCATTCCCAACAAATGGAGATGTTACTGGCGCCCGTCGAGCAAATAGATGGACAGTGGGAACACAAGTGACAAGTGACAATGATTAGTGGGACTTAATAATAAATACCTTATGTTAAATGCTGTATCACTGTCACTGTCTTCCCGTTCATCATCGATTTGCTCGAGCAGGCACCAGTAACATCTCCATATGACCTGTCTCATGCAAGTAGAGCCCAAGGGCACCTGCTTGCTTCAGGAACATAAAGAGCCTCAACCATTCCATCAGGTCATGGGAATGAGGTTTATAATTGTTACTGGTATCTGGCATATCAAATGCGACACGGGTAGCTTGCCAGACTCTGCTGTGCGGGTAGCATACACTTGAAGTCATCTCAAAATCCAGCATTTATTGATGAATCGTGCGGCCGTTTGCGGCCCTGCGAGCCGGGCTGTGATAGGCTGGTCTGCTGGGTGGAGTTCTGATGAGGGGGAAGTCCGGATGTGGAAAATGGAGGTCCTCATGGGGTGGGGGGGTCCTCTGGCTTGTTGTGAGGCTCTGCTGGGGTGGCGGGCCAGGGCTAGAACCTGCCATCCCTCCCGGGTGCCTCATGAGTGTCTGGGCACAGGGAGAGCCAGTAGCAGCTCTGCCCCATGTCTGTCTCTGGATCAGCATACCTGGGCCGGATTAAAAAAAGACTGCAGCAGGGTGGATCTGGATGAGCCTGGCTGTGATAGGCTGGTCTGCTGGGTGGAGTTCTTATGAGGGGGAAGTCCGGATGTGGAAAATGGAGGTCCTCATGGAGTGGGGTCGTCTGGCTTGTTGCGAGGCTCTGCTGGGGTGGCGGGCCAGGGCTAGAACCTGGCATTCCTCCCAGGCGCCTCATGTGTGTCTGGGCACAGTGAGAGCCAGTAGCAGCTCTGCCCCATGTCTGTTTAAATGCTATCTCATTTTAATGTATGTAAATTTTTATTACTTTCTATTTGTAAGGTGTAACAATTTTCTTGGAATGATATACACTTGTAAATGATCATGGTTGTATAAAATTCAGTTTTCTACAAATTGGAAACTACTGAATTATGTAATAGCAAGTAATTTGTTTTTCTCTGGCTTGCTGGCTTGAAAAAACATTATTTTTTGTAAATATAAACTATACTTTATAATTTTTTAAAGGTGTTGATATATTTACGGAGTACAAATTGGGATACCCGGATTGCAGCAGGACAAGCTGTTGAAGCTATAGTGAAAAATGTTCCTGAGTGGAATCCAGTGCCAAGAACCAAACAAGGTGCTTTAAAGTGTTGGAAATAGTTCGTTGAAAAAATTAACTGTGTAGTGTCAATTATATATGTGCATAAAATTACTTGCTCCAAGAAAACTAGAGGAATGGCAAGTGTGGTTATCATATATATATATATATATATATATATATATATATATTTTTTAATTGAATCACCCCATAAGATAGACCATTTCAAAGCTGTTCATGATTGGGTTTCAGTCATACAGTATTCCAACACCTGTCTCTCCACTAGTGCACATTTCCCAGCTCTAAATATCCCTAGTTTCCCTCCCACCACCTCAACTATATATTGTAAACATTTTATATTTTTATATAACTTTATTTTGTTTCTTTTTTGGGTCACACCCAACATTGCTCAGGACTTACTCCTAACTTTGTGCTCACAAGTCATTCCTGGCAGTGTTCCAGGATTATATGTGATGCTGAGAGATTGGATTGACCTTAGCTGCTTGCAAAGAAAAGAACCTTAAGTCCCGTACTTTATCTCCGGCTTTTATAATTTCAGATTAAAGACTTGACTTTTTTTTGGGGGTCACACCGAGCGATACTCAGGGGATACTCCTGACTCTGCACTCAGAAATTACTCCTGTGGTGCTTGGGGACCATATGGGATTCCAGGGATTGAATCTGAGTTGGCTGCATGCAAGGCAAACACCCTACTCACTGTTTTTTCTTATTAAGTAAAATACGTAATCAGATGTTTTGCTAAATCTCCCCCTTCCTTCCTTCCCTCCTTCCCTCTCTTCCTCCCTCCCTCCTTCCCTCCCTCCCTCCTTTTAGGTGAGATTGGGTGCTTTCAGGTGATACGGCCTTAGACCCTCCCTCCTTTTAGGGGAAAAGCAAAACCCCTAAATAGTACTCACCTGGAGCACATACTTTGTGAGAGTTCCATGTACAATCCCTGGGACTCCTAGGTCCCCAGATCACTTCTTGGAGTGCACTCTGAGCACTGTGGGTATGACTTAAAGCCATGTTTCTGAATCAGGGCCCACAGACGAAGATCACAGAAATGATTGCACATAGCGTGAGAGTAGTTGGCAAGCGGATAGTATAGGGGCATCATAGGAGGGGAAACAGTGTCGGTAGTGGGCCTCACTAATATTAAAACCCTCAGTCAGAAAACATTGCAAAATACTGCCTAAAAAGAATATATCTAGGGGCCTGAGGTGATGTGCTAGGCATCTAAGCGTCTTAACCCAGTTATCTACAGTACCACATATTATCTCCTGAGCACCACCAAGAGTGATCCCTGGGCACAGAGCCAGGAGGAAGTTCTGAGCACCACTGGGTATGGACTTTAATACCACCGCCCAAAAATTTGTATATATGTTACCTACCCAGTAAAACTGATTAAATTTTAAACTTTGGCTTTATTATCAAATTATTTTTCAACTTCATTTAGAATCTGCTTCAGAAAGTGCTGTGGAAGATTTACCTACTACAGATCGGTTGAATTTTGACAGATTTGACATATGTAGATTGCTACAACATGGGGCATCACTTTTTGGGATCTGCTGGTGCAGAATTTGAAGTGCAAGATGAAAAATCAGGTATGTAGTAGTCCTTTGTTTAAAATTTAATTTAATTTAAATTTATTTCAGTTTTAACGTTTAATTCCTTTTGTTTTCTTGTTTCTTTTTTTTTTTCTTTTTGTGTCACACCCGGCGATGCTCAGGGGGTTACTCCTGGCTCTTTGCTCAGGAACTATTCCTGGTGGTGCTCGGGGACCATATGGGATGCTGGGGATCGAACCCGGTCGGTCACATGCAAGGAAAACGCCCTATCCGCTGTGCTATCGCTCCAGCCCCATGTTTATATTTTTCTTATGAGGATGATTGGAGGTTTGGTTACTGTATGCTGGAGACTGAATGCTTGATTGTGGGGCTAGGTATCCCAAAGAGCAGAGCCACAGAGGGTCACCCTTAGGCATGTAATGGGTGTTCCTGCCTGCTACTGGGGATTGAATTAGCAACCTCTTTGGCCTTGGGCTTTAGAGGAAGTAGCTTTTGCCATTGAGCTCTCTTAGGCCTTTAGAAAAAATGTTTGAAATGTGTGATCAAACTAATTTGTCGTAAGTATATTGTGTATATCCATTATGCAAAATCTAGCAGATATCACAAAGTATAAATTGACTGAAGTTTGCAATTGGTAGTGAAAAAACACTCTGGGTAGAGAAAGTAATAGAATTTTTTTTTCTTTTTGGGTCACACCCAGCAATGCTCAGGGGTTAATCCTGGCTCTACACTCAGAATTTACTCCTGGCGGTGCTTGGGGGACCATATGGGATGCCTGGGAATCAAACCCAGGTCGGCCGCGTGCAAAGCAAATGCCTTACCCGCTGTGCTATCGCTCCAGCCCCATGAAAGATTTGACCTAAAGCTCCAGTATTGTCGGGAGCGCCGCCGGGTCCCTGACAGTGTCGGGAAGTGAGTTCCCTTCTACCTCCGAAGCCGGCGGGGAATGGATGAAGACTCAGGAATCCGATGCAGTTTTAAAAGGGCTTTACTATCACAGGTTCCAATATGCAATCCAAGAGCAGGGGAAAACCTCTGGACTCTGGGTTCCCAGCTAGGCCCCAGCCAGGTGTAGCCCAAGATGGCTGCCACCACGTGTTGAGGCCCAACAGAGGAATGGAGAGGACGGAGAAGCAAAACACCAAGGAAGCCGACATGGCAAAAAGGGGGAAAAAAGATAGAGAGAGCTGCTTTTTCTTGCAGCTTATTTTATAGCTAGGAATCCACCCAAACTCCCCAGCCCATTCTGGGCTGGGCTATCTAGAGATGAAAACAGGAAAATAGCTCTATAGAAATGTAGCAACTTCAGGAGTCCATCTGGTTGTTTACAAGGACCAGAGCTAATTAAAAGCCTCCTAGCAGAGCTGGGACAAGCTATAAGCTAAATGTAACTTCCCCTGGCAGGAAGGATCAAATGCCCTCAGGTAATTTCTCCCAGCACCTCACCTAATATCTTAAGCCAAGATCTGCCTGGAATTGCCTTTATAGGGTAGAGAAGGGGGTTTCTGAGATGGCATGTCTCTGTACCAAAGACTAATACTAATGCCAGTTAAATATTTCTCCAAGCCTTCACAAGAGTCTCGTCTACTTCACGGTAGTTTTGTATTTTAGTTGCCTTTGAGTTATCAGGGAGCCATGCTTGCTTGCTTGGAGGCAAACAGAATTTCTCTCTGGTCTAATTACTTAGAGATCCAACGTGGCCAGGCAAATAAGCTGGTAAGATCTAGCTAGTCCCACAATGATTGTGGTAGCATGAGAGAATATTTATACCAGCCAGTACAGAATACATGGTCAGATAAGACTGCCACATTCAGACTATCCCCCTATCTATGAAGTGACCAGCAGGAGGCAATCCAGGGCAGATGCAGAGAGAGGCCTAGGCTTTTAGGTGTCCTGCAACACAGTATGAGTATTTTTCTTTCTGTACTTAGTTATTTACATTTTTATTTACTTGGGGGGCTTTTTGGGTCACACCTGGCAATGCTCAGGGGCTACTCCTGGCTCTGTACTCATGAATTGCTCCTGGTGGTGCTTGGGGGATCATATGGGATGCTGGGGATCAACCCTGGTTGGCCATATGCAAGGCAAATGCCCTACCTTCTGTACTATTGCTCTGGTCTTAGTCTAATTTATTTTTATAGAAGATTCAGAGAAAACTGCTTAAGTTCCAGAAAAGCAGCTTTTCTAATAAGGAAGTTCTAACTTAACAAAAACAGAAATTTCCCAATTTGGAAACTTTATCATTCCCTTAACCAGGAGGATGAAATAAAAATTAGAAAAATTATCTAGTGTCATGAATTTTATGAAAAAAAAATATATTTTGCTTTTTGTGTCACACCCGGCGACGCTCAGGGGTTACTCTTGGCCTACACCTGGCTGGGGCCTAGTTGGGAACCCAGAGTCTGGAGGTTTTTCCTGCTCTTGGATTGTATATTGGAACCTGTGATAGTAAAGCCCTTTTTTAAACTGCATCGGATTCCTGAGTCTTCATCCATTCCCGCCGGCTTCGGAGGTAGAAGGGAACTCCACTTACTCCCTGGCTTTTCACTCACCATATGGATTGCCGGGGATCGAACCTGGGTCTGCAGCATGCAAGGCTCCGCCCCGATAAAATAAATTTTTAATCAGTAAACCTACCAGGGGGCCGAAAGATACTACTGCAGGTAGGGCACTTAACTTGCATGCAGCCAACTTAGGTTTGATCTTCTGCTCCCCATATGATCTTCCAGCCGTGCCTGAAGTGATCTCTGAGCACAGCTGGTTGTGTCTCCCCTCCCCAAAAAGACAAAAAATACCAAAAAAACAAACAAAAAAAAAACCCAACCCAAATAAATCCCCACATTCTTTTAATATATGGCAGGGCAAACGTCTAATTTCAGAGCATTGAACTTTGTTTTAAGTCCCCTGTCTCCTTGAAGTCCCAGACTTCCAGGCTCCGTATCACTTGATACGTACCCCTCTTTTTTTTTTCCCTTTTTTGGGTCACAATCACGATCACGATCTTTCCGTTGATCATCTATTTGCTAGAGCGGGCACCAGTAATATCTCCATATGTCCTGTCTCATGCCAGTAGAGCCAGGAGCATCGGCTTGCTACAGGAACATAAAGAGCCTCAAACCATTATATTAGGTCATGGGAATGACCTAATGTAATTGTTACTGGAATTTGGCATATCAAATACAACACAAGAAGCTTGCCAGGCTTGCCGAGCGGGAGGCAAACTCTTTTAAACACCTCCAAATAAAGCATTTATTGATGAACCGTGCGCGAGCCGGGCTGTGATGGGCTGGTCTTCTGGGTGGAGTTCTGACGAGGAGGGAAGTCCAAATGTGGAAAATGGCAGCGCCCGTGGAGTGAGGGTGGTGGTCTGGCTTGTTGTGAGGCTCTGCCGAGGTGGTGGGCCAGGGCTAGAACCCACCATGCCTCCCGACTGCCTCATGAACGGCTGTGCACAGGGAGAGCAAGGAACAGCTCTGCCCCATGTCTGAGAGACTCTGGACCAGCATACCTGGGCTGGATTGAGGAAAAAGCTGCTGCAGGGTGGGTGTCGGTGATCCGGGCTGTGATGGGCTGGTCTGCTGGGTGGAGTTCTGACAAGAGGGAACGCCCCTCACTCCACGGGCGCCGCCATTTTCCACATTTGGACTTTTTGGGTCACACCCGGAAATGCTCAGGGGTTTCTCCTGGCTCTGCACTCAGGAATCACTCCTGGCGGTGCTCGGGGACCATATGGTATGCAGGGGATCAAACCCGGGCGGGGCAGGGGGCAAGGCAAACGCCCTACCGCTGGGCTATGCTCCACCCCAACCCCTCCTTTTTACCCTATTTATTTTGAATCTATACTCATGTGGGTTATCCGCTCATATGTATTTAAATTAATTTTTTTCTAAAAACCAAACAGAAGAACTTCTTAATATGATGGGGTCAAGGAGATAAGCTTATAGGATTAGAACACATGGCTGGCATATGGGAGACCCTGAGAATCATGCCACACGGACCCCTAAACACCACAAGGAGTAAACTCCCAAACTCCCAGTCCAGTATGACTCTCAAGCCAATAAATTCCCAACTTAAAAAATGTATCTAAAAAGTTTGACAAACCTCTCTCAGAGATCATTGGATCTTATCTAAGGACAATCTAGTGTTAGGCTTTAGGGGTGTCTCAGCAGCTAAAGGCCTCGTGTCCCTACAGGCATGCTGCTGCAGGTTTGATCCCTGAGCTCACCAAGCATTGTCCCTGCACAGTGCTGTGTGGGGCCCTCAGCACTACTACAGAACAAGCATCTGCAGCACACAGCAGATAGGTATGTGCAAGTACAGTTTCTGAGTGTGTAACACTGAAACCAGATGTGTGACCGCATCATTCCAGCAGTGAAGAGGGCGGAGTTAGCACAGAGTTAGTATTTTTTTTTTTTACCACTTAAACAAATAGATCAGTTTGGGTCTTTGTTTTTGTGGGGGGTGGGGGCGTCACACCCAGAGATGTTCAATTGTTACTCTGGCTCAGCACTCAGAAATTATACCTGGTGGTGCTTGGTGGACATATGGGATGCCAGGGATCGAACCTGGGTTGACTGCAAGCAAGACAAACGTCCTACCCACTGTACTATTGCTCCAGCCCCCTGTTTGGGTCTTTATCTAGAACTTCTGATACAACAAATTTGTGGTGAGCTCTAGAAATTATGTTTATCTTTATCCTCTCACCACCCAAAATTAAAAAGAAAAAGTTTCCAGATGACTAAGTAACTAGAATTGGAAACTGATTTTTCAGGAGCTAAGTTTTGAAAAATCTTGATAAACTATTGTTGGGGATGCCGCCAGGCTCCCGACAGTGTCAGGACAGAAGTTCTCTTCTACCTCTGAGGACTCGGGGAATGGATGAAAACTCATGGATGAGTCCGGCGCAGTTCCAAAAAAGCTTTTAATAGTACAAAAGCTCTTCCACAGCACTCCAATATAATGAATGAATTCTAGCTCTGGTCCGAACTTATACCATACAAAAGAGCCTAAGTCTCCCACCAAAGAGAGGGGATCTCACCTGAGAGGAATCCTACTCAAAAGAAGGAAAGGAGCAAAAGGCCCAGGAGCAAAAGCCAAAAGCCAAGGAGCAAAAAGCAATCTAGGGAGGGTCATGTCAACAAAGAACCCTAAACAGAGTGTAGAAAGGCTGTGCCACACTCTATTGCAGGTATAAACAAAGATTAAGCCAAGGACGACTAATCCCGAGATTATCTCTTATGTAAAACGAGAGAGAGAGAGAGAGAGAGAGAGAGAGAGAGAGAGAGAGAGAGAGAGAGAGGGGCACGCTGATATATAAAGTAATACATCTTATAATTTCATGAGCTTCATGTAATCTAGATGGTACCCACAAGGTCCTTCTTCTTTATTATCTGCACCAGGGTTACTCTGAGTATCTTGTTCTTGTGTATTGACAGGGTCACACTTGCCTGCTTAGAGCAAACTAGTATGATCCTTCCTATAAGTCTTCCTATAGTCTCAGCGTAGCCAGGGTGGTAGTCTCCTGGTAAATTCTAACTGTCCCACGCTGGGTGCAGTGGGTATAAAGAGGAGCTGTGCCCAATCTAGAAAACAGAAGTCTTAGTAGATGTATAAGTCAGAAGTTATTCAGTCAAGGTGACTTCTGCTAACTGCCACACCCTCTAGCAGTGTTTACATAGAAGAGAGGTCTCATTAGAATGAACCTTGACTTAAGTAGATTAAGCTGGGAGTGGGCAAAACACCAAAGCTCCCAGATTAGCAAAATCTGTCATTCAACAAACTATGTTATGTTGAACAGGGCTTATTTATTACAATACTATAATTAGGTTTTCTTTAAATATTTGCTTTTCTGTTTTAATCTCATATGTATGATGACAAGTACATGATTACTGCTGTATGGGTGCAGGTTTCTTTCACAGCGTTGATTCTTTCCCCCCCCATTCGAATTTTCATGAAATTATAAGACTGGAGC
>JAJIBD010015260.1:0-18963 GCA_021461705.1 Cryptotis parvus | reverse complement strand
TCTTCTGCATGATCACAGTAATAATATACTGAAGCATCCACCTTGCATTTTTCTTTTCATTTTTGCTTTGTACTGGGGTCTCATCCAGAGGTGCTCAAGGGGTGTTCTCAGCATGGGTGTCCACTGCATGGTGTTGGGATGCAGGCGAAGCATGTGTTCCAACTGTGTGAGCTGTCTCCTTAGCCTTGCGTTTTGAGAAGAGAGGGGGT
This sequence comes from Cryptotis parvus, assembly GCA_021461705.1. Taxonomy (NCBI): domain Eukaryota; kingdom Metazoa; phylum Chordata; class Mammalia; order Eulipotyphla; family Soricidae; genus Cryptotis; species Cryptotis parvus. The sequence continues at coordinate 18,754 of JAJIBD010015260.1, read as the reverse complement.
CGAGCCCCATCTGTGAACATGGTTCAGGTCAGAGTTGTGGCTGGAATGGCAGGTACACAGCGGGAGTGTAGGTGGAGCAGACACTCAGGCCCCTAAGGGGCAGTTAGCCATGTTCCTGCAGTAGGTGTCAGGAGACTTTTTCTGTACAGGGCTGGCAAATATTTTAGTCTTTGAGGGCATAGTCAGTTCTGCCACTGTAATATCAAAGAAAAACAGGCAGCATGTAAATAAATGGGCATGACTGAATTCTGCCAAACAGATTAGGGGCCAGAGTAATAGTCCAGTGGGTAGAGCTTTTGCCTTGCATGTGGCCGACTGGGTTCAATCCCCGGCATCCCATATGGCCCCTGAATACTCCCAGGAGTAATTCCTGGGTGCAGAGCCAAGAGTAAACTCTGAGCATCACTGGGTATGACCCCCAAAAAGCTAAAACAAACAAGCAAACAAACAAATAGACCAGGGCTGCTTTTAACTTCGCTGGCCATAGTTTTCCAGCTCCTGTCTACCAGCATAATGTGGATGGCAGTTGAGTAAATGACAGCATGACCCCTTGGTAGAGTCTTATAGTACATCAGTGCAGAGAGAGACGGGGGAAAAGGGTGATCAGCAGCATTAGGGCAAAGGTTGAAACATAAACTTGGACTTGGGTCCGTTACTTTGACATAACACTTGCCACATCCAAACTGAGAAGAAGCCGCTGTCAGAGGGATGGTTTCTGGAACAATTCCCAGAGGGCTGAGCAGCTCCTCCTCTGCACCCTGGCACCAGCCCAAGCCTCCTGGAGCTCAAGGGCCCCTCTCCATTGTTTCTCTGTTTCCCTTCCTGGCTCTCAGGTCACATGGGGAGGAAGACCAGCAGGTCCTGCTGGATTGGTCAATCACGAGTCCAAAATGGGCTCCTGTTTTTACTGGTGGCGTCAGTGTGGCATTGCTGAAACTGAGGGACTCTGTCCCAGACAGTGAGAACCCAAATGGGAGCATCCAGGGGACCCCCCAGGATAAACGAGAACATGAAGGTCGAGAAACTCGCATTTTTCTGCGCTCACCCCACCACCGCACAGCAGCAACAGACACGCCTGCTCAAATGGCATCTGAATCGGCGCCCCTGGCTTTCCATGGCACCTTCGGAAGCATGAGGAGTCCCAGCCCTCCACACACACCCTCATCTCCCGCGCTCCAGCACTCTGTGTTGTGGGGTCCAGCCTGGTGGTCGCAGGCCCTGTAGCCGGGCCTGTCCCAAGCACAGCCTCTCTCTGCCTTCTCTTGGCACAGGGACCTGTCCTACATCAAGATCATGGACGTGGGGCAGAGCTACGTGGTGAACCGTGTGGCCGACCACATCCAGAGCCGCATCGTGTATTACCTCATGAACATCCACGTGACCCCCCGCTCCATCTACCTCTGCCGTCATGGCGAGAGCGCAGCTCAACCTCAAGGGCCGGATCGGGGGGGACCCAGGACTATCCCCGGGGCAGGGAGGTCAGTGTGTGTGTGTATGTGTGTGTAGTGTGTGCGCGCGTGCGTGCATGTGTGTGTGTGTGTGTGTGTGTCCTGCACTGTACTTTAAGCACATGTGTGGGTGCTGCACTGGGCTGACATGTTGTGAGGTGGATGACCTCATTTCATGTAGAATGTTTGTCATGTAGGGAAGGTCACCGAGCTTTAAGCAAACCCTGGACCTCTGACTTTTCGTGACAGCTATTCGTCCGCTGAGCCCTGTTCGTGGGGTGCCAGTGAGGAGGTGGGGGCTGTTCTTCTGGGAGTGGCTGAGTCCCTAAGTATAGCTACTGTCTGACCACAGGAGACACTGAAACTTCAGTGGGGAGGTCTGGCAGGGGGTGGGCGGCTGTGGGGGCTGCCTGGAGCTCGCTCGGGGCCCGCTGAGAACATACCACACAGCACTTGTGGGCAGGGCTGTCATTGGGAAGATGCTTCAGGATAGGTTTCACCAAACCTGTGTTTTCTGAGCCTGAGCCTGTCCCCAGCAATCCCTGGGATCCTCCGAGGGTGGCCCAGGGCCTGTGGGTCTGAATGTTCTTGTGCTCTGTTTCAGTTTGCCAAGAGCCTGGCGCAGTTCATCAGTGATCAGAACATCAAGGATCTGAAGGTCTGGACCAGTCAGATGAAGAGGACAATCCAGACAGCTGAGGCCCTGGGGGTGCCTTACGAGCAGTGGAAGGTTCTCAACGAGATCGATGCGGTACTCACCTTCTCTTCCCCTGGGCACAGAGGAGAGCTTTGCCCCCTAGCTCTCCCTTCCTGTTCTGGGGTTTTGACTCTCCCCCCCCTCCTTAGGCATTTAGCTCACATGCATTCTGCAGCCTCTGAGCTCCTGTGGATCGGCATTTCCCCTCCAGACTGGTCCACAGACTGGCGGCTATAACCAAGGCAGGAGATGGTTGGTTTTCAGTCTTCCTGCAGGCCAGCTCTGATCTTGGAGCGGTGATTGAAGAATACTGGTCTAGACCAACCAGAACTAATTTTGATGGTCTGATGTCAAGGCCTTACATTTGCTCTTTTCCTGAATATAGTTAGTTCAGTGAACTCTATACTTTTTCCATTGATTTGACCTTTTTGGGGGCCACATCTAGGATGCTCAGGGCTTACCTTGGCTCTGCCCTCAGGGATCACTACTGGAGGGCATTGGGAGGACCATAGGGGGATGTAGGAATCGGAACCTGGGTTGGCCGTGTACAAAGCAAGTATCTTACCCACTGTACTATTACCCCAGCCCCTGTTGTGGTCTGTTTGGGGGGAAGCAGGGGGATCAAACCCAGCATGTCATGCATGCAAAGCACAGATTCTACTACTGAGCCTCATCTCTGGTCAGTTTTAACAGATTTTTTTATTTCTGAGCCAGACTGAGAGGTGCTCAGGGAATTGAACCCAGGCCTCTTGGATACAAAGCGTGTGATCAATGTTTTAAGCTACCTTCCTACCCAGAGAGCTCTGGGACCATACAGGGTGTCGGGGATTGAACCTGGGTCAGCCATGTGTGAGGCAAGTGCCTTTACCTGCTGTAACTATCTCACCAGTCCATACCTGTTAATTTTTTTTTCTTTTTTGGGTCACACCAGGAAGTGCTTAGGAGTTTACTCTTGGCTCTGCACTCAAGGAATTACTCCTGGTGGTCCATGAGGGGGCCTCCGTTTTCCACATCCGGACTTCCCCCTCGTCAGAACTCCACCCAGCAGACCAGCCTATCTCAGCCTCATGGTTCATCAATAAATGCTGGATTTTTTGATTACTACAAGAGTATGCTACCCACACGGCAGAGCCTGGCAAGCTACCCGTGTCGTATTTGATATGCCAAATACTAGTAACTGTTATAGACCTCATTCCCATCACGTGATGGAATGGTTTGAGGCTCTTTATGTTCCTGGAGCAAGCAGGTGCCCTTGGGCTCTACTTGCATGAGACAGGTCATATGGAGATGTTACTGGTGCCTGCTCGAGCAAATCGATGATGAGCGGGAAGACAGTGATACGTCTGGGGATCACATGGGATGCTGGGGATCAAATCTGGGTCCAGCCGCATGCAAAGCAAATGCTCTACCCGCTGTGTTATTGCTCTGGTACCTGTTAATTTTAAAAAAATTTTTTTTTTTGCTTTTTGGGTCACACCGGCGATGCTCAGGGGTTACTGCTGACTTTGCACTCAGGAATCACTCCTGGCAGTGCTCTGGGGACCATATGGTATGCGGGGATCGAACCCAGACCGGCACAGGCCGGCCGCATGCAAGGCAAATGCCCTACCCGTTGGACCATCACTCTGGCCACCGTACCTGTTAATTTTTAATTGGGTGCTGGACATTTGTACAAAGAGTATCAGATAATTCAGGTTCTGGTTAATATTTTGCTATCTCCAGAGGGAGCTGGAGCAGGTGATGTTAGCAGAGCTAGAAAAGATGCTTTAAAGATACATTTTGATATTTGTGGACACTTCTCAGTATTTAGGTTCCTAGAGAGTGTGGAGGTTTTCTTTGGGGGAGTGGTGGTTAGGGAGACTCTTCAGTGGTGCTCCAGGAGCTGGGGGGCACTCCTGGTGATACGGTGTTACTCAGGCCCTGTGCTGTTTGGGGACACCAGGGCAGTCCTGAAGGTGCCTTGGGCTTCGAGGGTTGACATGGGCTGTTCCTGTGGCACTTAAGGAACAACGTGATGTAGGGATTGATCTCATGACCTTGTACATACAAAGGATTTGAGCTCTCCCCACAGCCCCTAGACCTTGGCTTTTAAGGTTCTGATCTGTCTCTTCTGCCCCAGAATGCTAACAGTTCTGCCAAATTTGTGGCCACTCTATCTGCTTCCTCTTTCTGAAATCTCACCTCCCTCTCCTCTCTCCCCCAGATTCTTTAAATATAACTGGTGGGGAGCTGGAGCAATAGCACAGCAGGGAGGGTATTTGCCTTGCAGCGCCTGGCCTGGCTTCGATCCCTGGCATCCTATATGGTCCCCTGAGTACCACCAGGAGTAATTCCTGAGTGCAGAGCCAAGAGTAACCCCTGAGCATCACCGGGTGTAATCCAAAAAGAACATATATGTGTATGTGTGTGTGTGTGTGTGTGTGTGTGTGTGTGTGTGTAAACTGATAGAGCTAGAGAGACAGTATAGGGATAAGGAACTTGTGTTGCGTCTTGCCGACCCTTGTTCAATCCTGGCACTGCATATGGTCCCCATCACTACCAGGAGTAACCCCTGAGGTCAGGAATAGTTCCTGAACACCTGTGTGACCCAAAAACAAACAGAAAATAAATGTCATTAATATTGGGGTTGGTGGGGACCAGAGCTATAGTACAGCATGGAGTGCATTTACCTTATACACTGCCGGCCTGGGTTAAATCCCAGGCATTCCATGTGCGCCCTCCCCGCCCCCAGCGCCATCAGGGGTGATTCCTGAGTACAGACCCACGAGTAACCTCTGAGCATTACCTGATGGCTCCAAAACAAGCAAGCAAACAAACAAAAATATCCTTAATATTGTATATGGCTCCCTGCCCCCGTCTTTTAACTATACTTTCAAATTGGCAAAACTTCAGAGAGAGAAATGATGTTGGGTACTAGACCACTCTTCTGTCCTTGCTTTCCCTTTGTTGGGGTAGTGCTCGCTGGGGGCTGCACACACCTGGCTGGGGAGCACTGGGGATCACAGTACAGAGCTTGTACTTGGCCTGCTGGAGGGTGCTGGGGATTGAACTTGTAGTTATTTCCTGGACCCTCAGGTTTACTCTTATTTGAATTTTTTTTTTTTTTTTTTTTTGCTTTTTTGGGTCACACCTGGCGATGCTCAGGGGTTTCTCCTGGCTCTGAACTCAGGAATCACTCCTGGCGGTGCTCGGGGAACCACATGGGATGCCGGGGATCGAACCTGGGTCGGCACAGGCCTGCTGCGTGCAAGGCAAACACCCTACCAGCTGGGCTATCGCTCCGGCCCCTTATTTGAATTTTTTGAATTTACGTTTTACAATAGCATTAATGTTTATGCTTTTGGTGTACAAAGTATTACACCTCCTCCACCATCAAGCTGCCCAGTCTGGCCTGTCCCCACGTCTGCTCGGTGTCCTCAGTTCTGTGGTCAGAGTCCAAGGGTTTGTTTTCATTGCCATGGGCCACTCTCTTGGCTTTTTTTTGGTTTGTTTTCAGATCATGCATACCCAGCGATGCTCAAAGGGTCTCTCCTGGCTCTGCACTCAGGAATCACTCCTGGCGGTGCTCGGGGACCTTATGGGATGCTGGAGATTGAACCTGGATTGGCCGCATGCAAGGCAAACACCCTTCCTGCTGTGCTGTCGGTCTGGCCCCTCTCTTGGTTTCTTTACATGCTATTTATGCATGAGGTCATCTGGGGTTTGTTCTCCCTCCGATTTATTTTGCTTAAGGTGACACCTCTTCCATCCAAGTGATAGCAAAAGGCACAATTACTTTTTCTTATTTTCCAAATGTCTTTGACCACATTATTGGCAGTTCTTGGGGGACCATCTGGTTCTTGGAGACCAACTGAACCAAGGCTTCCCAAACTGAGCCATCTCCCTGATCCCTATTTCACTTATCTTTTTTTGGTTTGGGGCCACATTTGGCAGCGCTCAGGGCTTCCCTTCTGGCTCTGTACTCAGGAATGACTCCTGGTAGACTCAGGACCATATGGGATGGCGGGGATCAAACCTGGGTTTAATGCATGCAAGGGAAGACCCTACCCACTGTACTATCTCTCTGGCCCCCTCTATTTTAGTTTTCTTAACATGAGAGTATTAAAGTTTTTAGGCTGGGAGGAAGATTATTATTGACATTGCCTGGGGTTCCTTTTTGGGAGGTGGGGATTGGGCCACTCCTAGCTGTGCTCAGGGCTTACTCCTGACTTTATGTTTAGAGATTACTCCTGGCAGTACTCAGGGACCCATAAGTGGTGCTGGAGATCAAACTGGGATCATCAGTGTGCAAGGGATACACCTTAACCCCTGTGCTATTTTTCTGGCTGATTTCTCATTAAAAAATAAAAAAAAAATCAGAACCTTCCCCAGAGAACATGCTCCTGATCAACTATAACTTGATTACTTTTATTTTTATTTTTTGCTTTTTTTTTTGGGGGTCACGACCGGTGATGCTCAGGGATTTCTCCTGGCTCTGCACTCAGGAATTACTCCTGCTGGTGCTTGGAGGACCTATGGGATGCCGGGGATCGAACCCGGGCTGACATGGGCCGGCCGTGTGCAAGGCAAATGCCCTACCTGCTGGACTATCGCTCTGGCCCCAATAACTTGCTTACTTTTAGCCCCTCAGGTCTTCCAGTGTTGAGGCTAGAGTGATGTGATGGTGTACTCAGCGTCCATCCAGGCCCCTGGTGGGACTCATCTCTAGACCAATGTAAGGCGACTGAGGTGTAGTCTGGGCATATGTGATCTTGACCCAGAGCTTCATAAAAAGCCGTTTTGGAACTGGGGAAAATAGCTCAAAGGACTAGAGCCCGTGCTCTCCGTACATGTGGGAAGCCTGTTTGCTCTTTGACTCCCCATGGTCCACTGAGCGTTGTGTTGAGAGAAGCCCCTCAGACTGCTGGGCCTCAGCCAAAAAATCAAAAACAAAACAAAACAAAAGCATTTTGTGGGGCTGGAGTGGTAGCACAGTGTTTACCTTGCACACAGCTGACCGGGTTCGATCCCCAGCATCCCATATGGTACCAGGAGTAGTTCCTGAGTGCAGAGCCAGGAGTAACCCCCTGAACATTGCTGGGTATAGCCCAAAAAGCCAAAAAAAAATAAAGCATTTTGTTCACCATCGTAATTCACCTATAATATCTATGTTTTTGGCATTAACTTTTTTTTTCTGACATTTGGGCCACGCTGAGTGATGCTCAGGGATTACTCTTGGCTCTGAAATCAGGAATCTCTCCTGTTGGTGATCAGGGGACCACATGGATGCCAGGGATCAAACATGGGTCGGCCACATGCAAGGCAAGCATCTTACCTGCAGTACTATTGCTTGGCCCCTGGAATTAATTCTTATAGTGGCCAAAGTATACGAGAATACCAATCCTGTCAAAAGACTACTTTGGTGCCCCCTAGTAGGATGGAATCCTGTAAGCAAGGTGCAGCTGTTTTTCTCTTCTTTAGCTTTAATGTTGGTCTTACTCTTCTTTAGCCTTAAGGTCGGTCTTACTTTAATTCCTGAAGCAATATGGTCTCTGTCATTCTACTTTTTTTTTTGCTTTTTTGGGTCACACCCAGCAATGCTCAGGGGTTACTCCTGGCTCTGCACTCAGGAATCACTCCTGGCGGTGCTCGGGGGACCATATGGGATGCTGGGGATCGAACCTGGGCAGCATAGGCCGTCGGTTGCAAGGCAAACTCCCTACCCGCTGGACCATCGCTCCGGCCCTGGTCTGTCATTCTAGTCAAAGCTCTAGTACTACAAATACTTTCTAAAGCATTATTATTCTTCTCTATATATTTTAAATATGTAAGTATTAAAATGTATATGTTATATTTATCACTTGATATATATGTTGTATATTTATATACATGTTTGTATAAGTCCAGAAGAATTTATACAAACTCTTTCCAGATTTATACAAGCATGTTACCTTTAAGAAAGAAATACTTAGGGGCCAGAGAGATAGTTCCAAGGTTAACGGCTGTGACCACGGGACCATGTCCAATCCTATCACTGCATAAGTTCCCCTGAGCACCACCAGGGGTGCCCTGAGCACAGTTGGGGATGTCCCTTAAAACAACAAAAAGAATGCTTACTTAAAGGAAAGCATATTTATTTATTTATTTATTTATTTATTTATTTATTTATTTATTTATTTATTTATTTTAGGTCACACCCGGCAATGCTCAGGGGTTTCTCCTGGCTCTGCACTCAGGAATCACTCCTGGCGGTGCTCGGGGGGACCATATGGGATGCCGGGATTGATGCCGGGACCATATGGGCCGGCCGCGTGCAAGGCAAGCGCCCCTACCCGCTGGGCTATCCGCCCCCTGATACTCAGTTTGTGTCTACAGTTCCTTGTAGAAAAATTTCAATTTCTTGCAATATTTTTTGTTTGTATTTGGGCCACACCCAGTGGTGCTCAGGGTTTACTTCTGACTTTGCACTCAGGAATCACTCCTGGCAGTGCTTGGGGGACTGCATGACATGCCGGGATTGAGCCCAGGTCAGCTGTGTGCAAGACGAATGCCTCCCTGCTGCACTCTGCCTCCGGCCCCAATTGCTGGCAACTTTTAAGAGTTTAGTTTTCCTTTAAGTTCTGAAATCTTTCTCCTTTGGTTTCATGATATAGCCCTAAGCTATAATATTTGCTCGAATTCTTTCCTGTGAATCTTTCTAAACACAATGCACCAAGCAAACAACAAATGCAAATGGCAGGTACGAAATTACTATAATCCTTGGGCTGGAGCAATAGCCCAGCGGGTAGGGTATTTGCCTTGCACGTGGCCGGCCTGTGCCAACTTGGGTTCGATTCCCGGCATCCCATATGGTCCCCGAGCACCGCCAGGAGTAATTCCTGAGTGCAGAGTCAGGAGAAACCCCTGTGCATTGCCGGGTGTAACCCAAAAAGCAAAAAAAAAAAAAAAAGAAGAAAAATTACCATAATCCACATTCCCATGAACTATTAGTGTTGGCTTTACCTTCCAACTCACCCACATTCCAAGACCCAATAATGACCAGAACATAGTAAACTTTCAGAATTTCCATAGAATTTTATTCTAACTTTATTTTTTTTTTTTTTACTCTTTGGGTCACACCTGTCACTTCTCAGTATCTCATTATTGTTTTGATTTGTGTTTCTCTATGAGTAATGATGAGTGCTTTTTCATGTGCCTGTTGGCCATCCATATGTCTTCTTTGAGGAAGTATCTGTTCATCTCCTCACTCCATTTATCAATGGGTTTATTGAACTTTTTTTTTCTCTTTTTGGGTCACACCCAGCAATACTCAGGGCTTTCTCCTGGCTCTGCACTCAGGAATTACTCCTGGCGGTGCTCGGGGATCATATGGGATGCTGGGGATCGAACCCAGGCCGCGCGGGCCTACCACGTGCAAGGCAAATGCCCCTACCTGCTGTACTATTGCTCCGGCCCAGGTTTATTGAACTTTTTGTTGGTAAGTTTAGTGAGTGTGATATAGATCTTGATATACCAACCCTTTATCAGAATATGCATGCGAATACTTCCTCCCATTCAGTAGGGTGCCTTTTTATTAGAGCCTGAGTTTCTTTCACTGTGCAGAAGATTTTTTGTAGGGGTCACACCCAGTGGTGCTCAGGGGTTACTCCTTGCTCTGCACCCAAAAAATTACTCCTGGCGGGGTTCAGGGGATCATATTGGATGCCAGGAAGATGAACTCAGGTTGGCTGCATGCAAAGCAAACGCCCTACCCGCTTTATTATCACTCTGACCCCTCAAGAATTATTCTTGGTGGTGCTTGGAGGACCATATGGGATGCCAGGGACCAAACCTGCATCGGCTGCATGTAAGGGCAAATGCCTTCCCTGTTGAACTATCTCTCCAGCCTCCCCTTCATATCTTTTTCTTATCTTATGGCTGTGGTAAGAACTTCTAAAACTATAGTGGCCAAAGTTATCCTAACACTGAATAGGAATTTAAAGACCAATTTAAGAAGATTCTAGCACATACATAGGTCTTACAGTGATACAGTAGGGAATAATTTTTTTTTGTGTTTTTGGTACCGGCCATCCAGGGGTTATCTCAATGTGCTGAGGAGCTACTCCCTGTTCTGTGCTTAGGAATTGCTCCTGGGGTACATGGAGGCCATAAGAGTAAGGGGGTAAATTCAGGCGTCCCATGTGCAAAGCATGTGCACTAGGCTTCAAGCCATTTCCGGAGACCCCAAACCATTTTCTTTTTACTCATGAAGCCCTAACTAAAGGTGGTCCAGACTCCATAGATACAATTCAGAGGACTTTAAGATGGTCCAGAAATTGAACTTTCAAGTAATGTAACAAACAAAAGAAACCCAGAAACTCACCACCAGCAGGACAAAATCAAGCCCAAAGGCAGGGAGGAAGCTTGTCGCATGCCTTTTGGTACCTCAGTGAGACATTGTCATCCTGCGGACTTACCTACTCATTGACTCCTTCCATGTGAAAAGCCCTTTCCCTCTACTGGCATAGCACTTCCGGGACGCTGGTGCCACAAGGGGAAGGAAAGGGAAAGTCCCTACGACAAATGGTGTCTTCAGACAAATGGTGTCTGGGAACCCGCAAAGTTTCCACCATGGGGTCAGCTCACCACATGGCTGGCACGCGTGCCCAACGTCTATCACTGCACCCATAACGTGATTTGGGAAGCTGTGGTTTGCTGCCACAGACACCTGCTCTCCCTGACCACTGGGAGCCCGGAGGGCTGAGCTGTCTGGGGCACACGGCTCCGTCCTGGCTCTACGCTGCTAAAATCTGTCACTGAACTCAAGTTCTGGTGCTCGCCACTTGAGGGAGAGAGTTGGCATGAGAAATGCCAGTTTATTCAGGGAGTCTGAGAAGTTGACGCGTTTATTCCCCAAAGTCATCTCAGGCTGGGATTAGAGGTTTACATGGGGCTGGTGGGAATGTCCCTTAGCTGAAAGCCATGGCAGTAAGTCAGTGGGAGGAAGGAATCTGACATGCCGTGGGTTGTGTCCAGAGGGCCTGGTGTGTGCCCTTCTGCTCGGGTACAAGGAGTCCGTGGGCCGGAAGAGCTTCAGGGGGATTGTCAGAGGGCCTGCTCTTTGCTCTTCTCCCTCCATCTGTAACTGGCTCCTGGTTCCACATCAGACACAGAGTAAGAGAGTTTTTTATTAGTATGTTTTTAAATTTTTTTATTTTATTAAAAATAATTTATTTTACCACCATGAGATATACAATAACAAAGATGTTCATGTTTGGGTTTCAGTCATATAGTGTTCCAGCACACATCCCTCTACCAGTGCACATTTCCCACCACCAATGTCCCCTGATTCCCTCCCCACTCCCCCAGCCTGCCTCTATGGCAGGCACTTTGCCTCTCTTCTCTCTCTTTCTCTCTCTCTCTCTCTCTCTCTCTCTCTCTCTCTCTCTCTCTCTCTCTCTCTCTCTCTCTGAGTAAGAGACTTTTTTTAAGACTGGGAGGCAGGGCAACAGTTAAGGGAGAGTAGGCAGTTGTAAGAAATACATTTGCAAAAAGTAAAATACTTGTGTGACGAATGGATGCAGTCTCGGATGCTCGCTTGCAGACGGGGTGCGGTGATACCTCCCTGATAATCCGGGGTGAGTGAGCCCTTTTCCATGTACCTGGTGGCCATGTGGGTGTAGGTTACTCTAGATTTCCACTTGCTCCAAGATCTTGTCCTCTCATCCCTCAAGGCCCTTTGACTGGAGAGCTCTGTGATGATATCAAACAGATTTTAAACTTTTATTTGTTTTTTAGTTCAGCATTTCTAGTTTCTCTCTGTGGAGGGAACATGCAAAATAGCCACAGTGGAAGTCTCTAATACGAGATTTGAATCTGAACTAGAGCGAGAATCCCACTTGGTATAGAAAGGATATTGTAGGGCCAGAGCGATAGTCCAGCAGGGAGGGCGTTTGCCTTGCATGCGGCTGACCTGGGTTCAATCCCGGCATCCCATATGGTCCCCTGTGCACCACCAGGAGTGATTCCTGAGTGCAGAGCCTGGAGTAATCCCTGAGCATCTCTGGGTGAGACCAAAAGAAAAAAGGAAAAAGGGAGAGAGGGTTTACTAATAGGGGACTTTTTTCTTGCTGCTTCCTGGGGGCTGGACACTACAGGATGGCCTCAGGACGGAGGAGGCCGGGACCAGAGGTGTTTTCCAGAGGATCATGGGAAGTGACCCCTCACCCTGCTCTGTCCAAGCAGGCTCCTCAGGCTGCTCGCGGCTCATTCCCTAATGAGGACACACTCTCCGGCCTGACAAGAGCCACTTGTGCTTTCAACCAGATTCTGTACAGCTGCTTCTAGAAATATTTCATAGCCCTTGTGCCAAGTGATCCATGTTCCGTGTCTGTGGTGTGTAACGATCCTAACTATACACTCTTGCTTTAGCGCTCATATAATAATCTGCATTCAGAAGTTGTATTGCCATAGCATGGAAAACAAGGCACTTCACTGTCGTAGTTTGTGAACGCTCTGTCTTGTTTTTAGGGATCGGGTCCAGGCTGGAAGGGTCTGAGGGCCTTGGTACTGCCCTGTCTGGCCTGGGCAGTGATACCCTGGTGTTTCCCTAGGGCGTGTGCGAGGAAATGACTTATGAGGAGATTCAGGACCACTATCCACTGGAGTTTGCCCTGCGGGACCAAGACAAATACCGGTACCGGTACCTAAGGGGGAGGTAAGTGGGACTGGGGGCTTGGTCCCGCTTACCTGCTGCCCACTGGGAGCACTACCCGCAGCTGAGGCCCATGAGGTTATGCGGGGTCACCATGGCAGCGGTGGGGAGGGGGGGCGCTGGCCTCAGAGATGAGTCAGCCTGGGCGTACCTCCACCATGTCCTGGCCCAGCAGACTGGCCGCAGACCCCTCTTCAGGGTGGACTGTGCTGCGCAGGCTTGTTCTCCTGCTCCTCCTCACACCTCCCCACGGCTCCCACCAGTGTTGCAGGGTGCTCCCGTCTTCCCCGGGCACCACCCAACCCTTAATCTAGGTCCAAGGAGAACTCTGAGAATCGTGGCCCCCACAGGTCACCTCCACTTGTCGCCTTCCTGCAGACTGACTCCCCCTCAGCCTGGCCCCTCTGACCATGTGGCTCCCCACTTCCCTGGTGCTACAAGCTGAGCTGTGGCTCACAGGCATTCACGTGACTCCACACAGCCAGGGACACTCTGTGCTGCCCCCAATACTGACCCCTCTTCCACCTCCTATCAGGGAGGCACTGTCCCAGCTCACACTGCAGCCAGAGAATAGCCCAGAGAGTTGGGGAGAGAGAGAGAGAGAGAGAGAGAGAGAGAGAGAGAGAGAGAGAGAGAGAGAGAGAGAGAGAGAGAGAGAGAGAGCAGCTGCTATGCAGACCTGCACTCCAGCCGCAGGGACATCCGTTACCAGAGAGGATTCAAGACTTTTGGGCTGCCCAGCTGATATCATAGTGGCACCCACCAGGCCCTGAGTGAATTCAGTTTCAATTGTGGGGGTCTTTTTTGGTCTGTTTTCTTGGGGGGGTGTTGAACTACACCCAGTGGTGCTCAGGGGATAGTCGTGGCTCTGTGTTCAGGGGGTGATCTGATTGGCAGTGCCAGGGATCAAACATTGGTTGTTTTTTTCTTTGTTAGTTTTGGTTTTTAGGCCACACCCAGAGGTGCTCAGGGCTTAATTCTGGCTCTGTGCTCAGGGATCACTCGTGGCAGGCTTGGGGGGCCATATGTGGTCCCTGGGATCAAACCTGGGTCAGCTGCATGCAAGGCAAGTGCCCTTCCCGCTGCACATGACTGTTCTGGCCCAGAGCTTTGTTTTTTCTTGTATTTGAAGAGCACCTAGATGGAAGTCCAGGAATGCAGGAGGCAGGGGTCCGAGGGCCTGGGGGGAGGGCCCATGCTGGAGCTCTCTGGGGGGCCAGCCGTGGTTGCCGAAAGGCCTCTGCTCGCTTCTCTGGGCCTGCACTGCTGCGTGTCCTCGCACCCGCTGTTGCCAGCGTGTGAATCGCAGCAGCCGATGGTTCTGGGAAGGGCTCCTGGGTGGGCATAAACGAGCTCCCCTTGGTGAGAGCCTGACCCCCCAGCCTGACCCGGGCAGCCACCGGGGATGGGACAGGTCACTCCCTTGCTCGGGCTGATGGTCCCCACCAGCCCAGCTTCCCCTCTCGGCTGGCCTCTCCCTGGCACAGCCTATGTGGTCCCCGGGCAGAGGCAGAGTCCGGTCCTGGCTCAGCGCAGTGAGTTCAGGAGGGAGTGGTCCCCCGACCCCCCAGCTCGCCCCCTGAAGGACTCCCCTCTCTTGCCTTGCAGTCCTACGAGGACCTGGTGCAGCGGCTGGAGCCGGTCATCATGGAGCTGGAGCGGCAAGAGAACGTGCTGGTCATCTGCCACCAGGCCGTGATGCGCTGCCTCCTGGCCTACTTCCTGGACAAGGCGGCAGGTACGGATCTGCCCTGGGTGGTGGGAGGGCCGTGTGAGAGAGGGAGAGGGGCTGTCCGCTGGGCAGCCCTGGGCATGCCAGCCTTTCTCCTCTGTGTCCACAGAAGAGCTCCCCTACCTCAGGTGCCCACTGCACACGGTCCTGAAGCTGACCCCCCGTGGCCTACGGTGAGGCGCCCCCACCCCTGTACCCTCTTTCCTGTCCTGCCTCCCCCAACTCCCTGTCCCCTCTGCCTGTTGATGCTCATGGCCCTGGCTGGGCCCCTTAGTGGGCGTGGGGTCCTCGGGGCACCTCTGCCCTGCTGTATACATGCCTCATGAGGCTGCACATACAGGGACCTCTACTCCTTATCTAAAAGGCTCCCCAGAGCTGCCTCGGGTGGGACCCCCCCTGCTCTGTTCCGTAGTCCCCCTGAGAGAAGCCCCCTGCTCTGTGGCTGCGGCTGCCTTTCAGGAGGGAGAACTATTCCGCCTTTTCCTTCGGCGCAGGTTGTAAAGTGGAGTCCATCTTCCTGAATGTGGCGGCCGTGAACACACACCGGGACAGGCCTCAGGTAGTAACGGATCTCTGCCAGGGGTGGCGGCAGCTCCACAGGTCCCCAAGAGGCTGATCTCTTTGTCCAGGCTGCTCTTTGCTCAGGGCGAGGCCATGGCTCTGGGTGTTGCCCTGGGAGGCCTTCCTGAGGCGCTTCCCTGGGGTTAGGACATCTCTGGAGCTGGAGAGCACAGAGCATGGCCAGGGAGGGGGGGCTCCCAGGTCTTGAGCGGCCACCGGGCTCCCCTGCAGTCCTGCACAGTCTGAGCCAAGGCAGGCGCCATCTGAGGAGGCTGAAGGTGGAGGGTTGGGGAAGTGGGCTTGAGTACGGCTCCCCACACCCCACACCAGCCCGGCCTTCAGCACCTTTTCCACCCAAGCATCTTTACCAAGTGACGTGGTGTTGGAGGGGCCATGCTGAGGCTGAGGAGCTGTCTCAGCCCCGGGCACATTCTCCAATGGAAGAGTAATAGGTTCCACCGTGGCCTCCTGCTTAACTTAAACAGGGTTCTATTTAAGTTCAAAGCTTCAGGTGTTGGGACCAGAAAGATGAAACAGCAAGTAGGGCGTTTGCTTTGCATGCGGCTGACCTGGGTTCGATCCCCGCATCCCCATATGGTCCCCAAGCACCACCAGGAGTAATTCCTGAGCGTAGAACCAGGAGAAACCCTGGAATGTCACTAGATATGACCCCTTCACCAAGCTCTTTTTTCCTTCCTTTTTTTTTTTTTTCCCCCCCCCGTGGTTTTCTTTCGTTTTCCTTTTCTCTTCCCGGGGGTTTGGGGGGGGGGGGGGGGGGGGGCCGGGGGCCCCCCCCCGGGGGGGGGCGGGGGGGGGCCCCCCCCCCCCCCCCCGTGGGGTTCTCCGGGCTCTTTCCTTCCTTTTTTTAGTGGGGGCCACACCCTGAGTATTGTTGGGCTCAGGACCACCCTTTGCCATCTGTGGGTCCACAGTCCTGCACTTGGGCCAGAGGTGCTGGGGACCGCAGTGCCCACTCTGGCAGTGCTAGGATCGAACCTGGGGCCTCTGAGCTCCTAAGGAAGGTTGGGGCCAGAGGATCGTGCAGGGAATCTTGTGAGGCTGAACCCCAGCAGCAGGTCGCGAGGTGCGTGAGGAGGTGCGGGTGTGCGCCCTCCTCACCCGGGTCTCGTTGTTGCCCTTTGTGCAGAACGTGGACATCTCAAGGCCTCCTGAGGAAGCGCTCGTCACGGTTCCTGCCCACCAGTGACTGTTCTCCCCGTCACCCTGGGCAGCCATCCGTCTGCCGACAAGTTTACACCGGACCCCCCATCCAAGTGGCAGTCACGTGAAGGAACACCTTCAGAGCCAGGCGTGGACTGTGGCCCCCAGGAAACCGCCTCAGACCACCTGCTTCTTTACTGCCAGTCAGCAGTGGGGTCCCGCCTGGTGCTCAGCCTGCTGAAAAGCAGCCGCCAGACTACAGATGGGGACAGACGGTGACAGTGGCCGACAGATGGGGACAGACAAGGACAGTGGCTGATGGAAGAGGACAGTTACTAATAGTCATCAGCCATTGTAGACGAACCTTACAATGTGGAAGGCAAAGCACTTGTTAGGCTGTCCCCCTGGGGCAGAGCTGTAGAGGGTAGGCAGGGGGACCCCCACAGGGCCCTGCCGTCCTCTGCAGCTGAACCTGAGGCCAGGCCTTCTGGGATCTGGAGCTGCTGCAGTCTCAGGAGGGCGGGAACCCCTGACCCCACAGGTCCACTGGGCAGATGCTTTCTGAGACTCCGGGGTGTGGGGTTGCCCTGTCACAGTAATGGGGGCTCCCCTTCCTGGCCGCTGTCAGGGTGAGCCCCCTGAGGACAGGTTTTCTGCACCCCCCAGCTTGGTTGTATCCACCCAGTCTACCTGAGGCCACCCTGGGTGATGGAAACTGGGTGGTCCCGTCTCCCCGTCCTCAGTCTCACCCTGAGGGATGGGGGAAAGACCTGCGCCCGGAGCAGGAGGTGGGGGTGTCCCCAGTGTCCTGGCTCACCTGCACAGGAGCTGCCGGAAACGCGCCTCAGAGCTGACCCTGTGATACCCCAGAAGCTTTGGGCAAGTGCTGGCCAGTGGGGCCGTGTGAAAAGCTCGATGCCCCGCTCTCGGGAGCCCAGCACTGTGGGGGACAGTGCCCATCACTGTCGCCCCCCCTCCCTGGGCAGGGCTGGGCAGGCTCCTCTGTCCACACTTACCTCCTGTCAGAGCACAGGCCCTCGTACTCAGGGGCTTTGAGAAAAGGCTTTTGTTTCTGTGTCCCGAGTCTGGGCGACTGTTGGTCCCCTGAACATGTTTGCTCTTGAGGCTCTTCAGCCAGAGATGGCAGGTCCCAGGACTGCTGGGCAAGACCTCCGGGCTGACTCTGGGTCCCCCAGGGCCACCAGCACATGCTGGGCAGGGCAGAGGGGAGTTGGGCTTCTAGCAGGGCGGGGCGGGACCACCCCCTGGCCCGGTGTACTTCACCTCCACCCGGTGGCACCCACACCCAGTGTGGGCTTCCTGCTCTCCCGAAACGGGCGGCATTGAGTCTCAGCCACACCTGCACTGTGCCCAGCACTCTGCAATAAACTCTCTAACGTGTAACCTAAGGTGGTACCAATAGACCCGTTCTCTCTTGGTGGGGGTGTGGTTTCCGGCAGGGAGCTTTGCAGCCCCCTGGGGTAGTCCCTCATCATAGGTCTGCGTGGGTGGTCTCTGTGTGGTGGTCCTCAGTCCATCCTCCAGCCCCCAGCTGTCTGTGGAGGGAGCTGCCTTGCCCAGGAGTGGACCCTGAGCTAGCCCCAGGTTTTTTTTTTTTTGCTTTTTGGGTCACACCCAGCGACACTCAAGGGTTACTCCTGGCTCTGCACTCAGGAATTACTCCTGGTGGTGCTCGGGGGACCATATTGGATGCCGGGGATCAAACCTGGGCCGGCACAGGCCGCGCCGCAAGGCAAACGCCCTAACTGCTGGGCTATTGCTCCGGCCCCTAGCCCCAGGGTTTCTCTGGGGTGACCTAGGATGCTGGACTTTACTCCTGGACAAGAGACAGCTGTGGGGAGCACTCCAATTAGGGGATAATGTGGGGATTCCTGAAATGGTTTTGAATGTTGGCATCCTTGGGGAGGGGGCATCGGGCCTCAAATCAAGGCTTGATGGGCAAGGGGTGATGGCTATTCTCTGGTGGTCTTTGTCACCCCTCTCTCTGGGGAGACAAGGGACAGGGTTTCCCCTTCCTGTGTTCTGATCTGTCGACCTACATCTCCCGCCTCCAGGCCTTGCTGATGGGTGTTAGAAAATTCCCAGCAAAAGCAGGTTCTTGCTCTTGAAGCAAAAATGTATTATATGTCCAACCTTGAAGCTGGTTTTTATTTGTCCAGGTCAAGTGAACACAAACACTGGGTGGGAAGGTCTTCCCTTCCAGATTCTCGTAGCAGGTTAACAGGGAATGTCGCTGGCTGGGCCTTTTCACCTCCCCAGCTGTGGAGGTAGGTGGGAGGGGGGTCCAACAGTATCCAGACTTCAGTGTGCTGCCTGGGCCTATGAAGTGAGTGGGGAAAGAGAAAAGAACCATCAGGAGTCAAAACTCCTGGTTGGGGCCAGAGCCGACAGTTTAGCAGGTAGGGCGTTTGCCTTGCATGCAGCCGGCCAGAGTTCAGTCCCTACCACCCCATGTGGTCTCC
>JAJIBD010015259.1:0-20558 GCA_021461705.1 Cryptotis parvus | reverse complement strand
GTAGCCCATGCTGCTTTCATTTGTTTGTTTGTTGTTGTTTTGGGGCTACATCTGACAGTGCTCAGGACTTACTCCTGGCTCTGTGCTCAGGATTACTCCTGGCTCTGTGCTCAGGACTTATTCCCTGGCTCTGTGCTCAGGACTTACTTCTGGCTCTGTGCTCAGGATTACTCCTGGCTCTGTGCTCAGGATTACTCCTGGCTCTGTGCTCAGGATTACTCCTGGCTCTGTGCTTAGGATTTACTCCTGGCTCTGTGCTCAGGATTACTCCTGACTCTATGCTCAGGATTACTCCAGGCTCTGTGCTCAGGACTTACTCCTGGCTCTGTGCTCAGGACTTACTCCTGGCTCTGTGCTCAGGATTACTCCTGGCTCTGTGCTCAGGGCTTACTCCTGGCTCTGTGCTCAGGATTACTCCTGGCTCTGTGCTCAGGACTTACTCCCTGGCTCTGTGCTCAGGATTACTCCTGGCTCTGTGCTCAGGACTTACTCCTGGCTCTGTGCTCAGGACTTACTCCTGGCTCTGTGCTCAGGATTTACTCCTGGCTCTGTGCTCAGGATTACTCCTGACTCTATGCTCAGGGATTACTCCCTGGCTCTGTGCTCAGGGCTTACTCCTGGCTCTGTGCTCAGGACTTACTCCTGGCTCTGTGCTCAGGATTACTCCTGGCTCTGTGCTCAGGGCTTACTCCTGGCTCCGTGCTCAGGGGCTTACTCCTGGCTCCGTGCTCAGGACTTACTCCCTGGCTCTGTGCTCAGGATTACTCCTGGCTCTGTGCTCAGGGCTTACTCCTGGCTCTGTGCTCAGGGCTTATTCCTGGCTCTCTGTGCTCAGGGCTTACTCCTGGCTCTGTGCTCAGGGCTTACTCCCTGGCTCTGTGCTCAGGGCTTACTCCTGGCTCTGTGCTCAGGGCTTACTCCTGGCTCTGTGCTCAGGGCTTACTCCTGGCTCTGTGCTCAGGGCTTACTCCTGGCTCTGTGCTCAGGGCTTACTCCTGGCTCTGTGCTCAGGGCTTACTCCTGGCTCCTGTGCTCAGGATTACTCCTGGCTCTGTGCTCAGGGCTTACTCCTGGCTCTGTGCTCAGGATTACTCCCTGGCTCTGTGCTCAGGGCTTACTCCTGGCTCTGTGCTCAGGACTTACTCCTGGCTCTGTGCTCAGGATTACTCCTGGCTCTGTGCTCAGGATTACTCCTGGCTCTGTGCTCAGGATTACTCCTGGCTCTGTGCTCAGGATTACTCCTGGTGATGCTTGGGACCATACAGGGTGTGAGGGTTGAACCAGGGTGGGCAGTATGCAAGGCAAGTGGCCTACCTGCTGTACTGTAGGCTCCCCATGCTGATTTTGATTCCTCAGTACCACATTTGGTCCTGTGTACCACCAGGAGTGATCCCTGAGCACAGATCCAAAATAAACTCTAGTTTCAAGGCCCACTGGGTATTGCCTTCTCCCCAGACCCCCAACCCCTGACCCCCACACCCCAGTCAAAGACCTACTAGGCGCCCTCCACGTATGGTGGAGTGTCCTGCCATGTCCTTTTCTCTGACCAAGGGTGGGGCCCTTGACTGCAGATGTGTTTGCAAGAGTGGCCCCTGGTGGGGAAAATCAGAACTGCATTCCAGGTGTGCCCAAGGGTGGGAGGGCAGAGACCTGAGCCTCCTAGCTGCTGGACAGGGTGGGGGCCGGGGAAGAGGTGAGGGGGTGTCCAGCCTTGTAAAAGCCAGGCGAGAACAGGCATTGTTACAGAGGCCCCACCTGGACATTGCCCTGGAGGACTGCAGGCCCTTTCAGGCTCGCCAACAGCATGAGGATGGCTGAGCTTTCTCCTCTGCTTGGAAGGCAGATAGATTCCGGCCAGGCGGGCTCCTTCCTGGAGCACCATCCGGCAAGTCACATCTTCCTGAGCTCCCTCCCCTTCTCTTGCTCGTCTCTCACATGGGAATGTTAGCGCCCTGGGTCCTTGGTGTGCTGTTGTGCAGATGAAACCTCTCTCCTTTAACGCCTCTCCCAGCCGCCACACGCTGAGTAGCTCTGCCTCTGCAACATCGGCCATGAGCCCCCCCGACCCGAGCAACCTTTTTCTGTCTTGAATTTGTCTTGCGGCCCTTCATCGGAGTGCAGAGACTCCTGGCCTGTGTCGGTGCCCCTCACTGAGCAGGGCCAGCTTTTCCCTGGACTGTGAGCAGACCTGGCCTGGCGGCCAGCACTGAACAGGCTTCGTCATCTGTGTCCGTTGGTGGAACACCCACTGAGGTGTCAGGCCACAAGAAGTTCCCCTTCCCTTTCTTGGTGGTGGTGGAGCCTGTGGGGCCACACGCACTTGGGTGGTGCCCGGATCGCAGTCAGCGGTGCTGCAGGGTTGGCACTGCAGCCGGTGTGCTGGCAGCCTCACCGTAGCTAATGCTCAGGAGCCCTGGCCCCTGGCTCTCCACGTTTTTACTCCATTTATTTATTTATCATCACACCCAGTGGTGCTCAGGTTTTATTCCTAACTCTGCACTTAGCGATTACTCTTTTTTTTTTTCTTTTTAGTTTTTTTTGGGTTACTCCCAGCTATGCTCAGGGGTTACTCCTGGCTCTGCACTCAGGAATTACTTCCTGGCGGTGCTCAGGGGACCATATGGGATGCCGGGGATCGAACCCGGGTTGGCCGCATGCAAGGCAAACGCCCTACCCGCTGGACTATTGCTCTGGCCCTGCTCCAGCTTCTTATTTTTATTTATTCATTTGCTTTTTTGGGTCATAGCTGGCAATACTCAGAGGATACTCCTGGCTCTGCACTCAGGAATTACTTCCAGCAGTGCTAGGGTATCATATGGGATGCCGGGTCGCCTGCTGTACAGTCGCTCTGGCCCTTATTTTATTTTGTTGCTGTCTCTTTTGTTTGGGGGCCATACCTGGGAGTGCTTGGGGTTAATTCCTGGCTCTGCTCTCGGGATGACTCTTGGGGGACCATATGCGGAGCCTGGGATCGCACCTGGGTGAGTGTATGCCAGGTGTGCCCTTACCCACTGTACTGTCTCTTTGGCCCTCTTTGTGCTTGCTTCTAGCCAATCATAACATAGTATGGGGGTCGGAGCGATAGCCCAGCGGGTAGGGCATTTGCCTTGGCACGCCGGCCTGTGCCGCCTGCGGTTCGATCCCCAGCATCCCATATGGTCCCCTGAGCACCGCCAGGAGTAATTCCTGAGTGCAGAGCCAGGAGAAATCCCCTGAGCATTGCCGGGTGAAAAAGCAAAAAAAAAAAAATAGTATGAATCTGTGCCAGCCTCGGGTTTATGTATCTTAAAGGGAACCTGATAGCTGCTGTCTGTGCTTTCATTCTCCAGCTGGTACACTGAGGTTCAATAGCACAGGATTTAGAAGCAGAGCTGGGTCTTGGACCCTGGTGGTTGGGTCCTGAGAGTCTGTACTCTGTGTGTGTGTGTGTGTGTGTGTGTGTGTGTGTGTGTGTTGTGGATGTGAAGCAGGCTTTGGGGGCCCCAGAGTGGGGGCTGCCCTCCCCACAGGGACGCGTGTCAGTGGCTCACATACCTTTGCTGTCTCTCACTTGTGTGTGGCCGGATGTGCTGGTGCTTGTTCCGTGAGCCAGACTTTCAGTGGGTGACTCAGCTCGCTCTTGGGAGGAGTGCTCTCTCCCCATGGTTGGCACCACTTCTCAATGGCTGTGATTTCTTTTTTTTTTTTTTTAAGTTTTTATAAATATTTTATTATACCACCCTGAGATATACAATTACAAAGATGTTCATATTTGGGTTTTGGTCATACAGTGTTCCAGCACCCATCCGTCCACCAGTGCCCATCTCCCACCACCAATGTCCCCGGTTCCCGCCCCCACCCCCGCCCGCTTCCATGGCAGGTTCTTTATTTCTTTTCCCTTTCTCTCTATTTCTCTTCTCCTTCCCTTCCAGATTGCGGGTTACAGAACATACATTAAAGGGTTGTCATGTGTATCTTTTTGCCTGTATTCAATGCTCAGTTCTAGGTTGGTATTAGTACTTTCGACAATTGTTAGCACACTGTTCCATTTTCTGTCTTACCTAGCCTCTGACTCCCACACATTTGTGATAATTTCCACCTTTGACAAAACCTCCTGATACATGTTTCACTTGACCTTGGATATTGGTATCATAATATATACATATATTTATGTCATGCAAATAAATGCAGTCATTCTATAGCTGTCTCTCTCCTTCTGGCTAATTTCACTCAACATGATCTTCTCCATGTCCATCCATTTATAAGCAAATTTCATAACTTCATTTTTCCGAACAGCTGCATAGTATTCCATTGTGTAGATGTACCAAAGCTTCTTTATCCAGTCATTGATTCTTGGGCACTCTGGTTGCTTCCAGATTCTGGCTATTGTGAATAATGCTGCTATGAACATAAAAGTAGGGATGGTGTTTCCGCTGCGTATTTTTGGTTTCCCAGAGTAGATTCCCAGGAGTGGTATGGCTGGGTCAAATGGGAGTTCAATTTCTAGTGTTTGGAGGAATGTCCATATTGTTTTCCAGAAAGGCTGTACCAGCCGGGCATTCCCACTCAACAATGGATGAGTGTCCACTTTTCCCCACATCCACGCCAGCACTTGTTGTTCTTGCTCTTTTGAATATGTGCCAGTCTCTGGGATGTAAAGTGGTATCTCATTGTTGTTTTGATTTGCATCTCTCTGATGATTAGTGATGAAGAGCATTTTTTCATGTTTTTGGCCATTCGAATTTCTTCCTTGCTGAAGTTTCTGTTCATTTCTTCTCCCCATTTTTTTGATGGGGCTGTTTGTTTTCTTCTTTGTAAAGTTCTACCAGTGCCTGATATATCCCGGATATTAAGCCCTTATCAGATGGGCATTGGGTGAATATTCTTTCCCATTCTGTGGACTGAATGGCTGTGATTTCTTTTCCCCCTGCAGTGGCCTTTGAAGGATGCACTGGTCAGCCAAGGACGGTCTATAACTCTGATGACACCCGATTCAAGGTGGACACGAACGGTGTGATTTCTGTCAAGCGGCCGGTACAGCTGCATACCCCTGAGCTGAGCTTCTTCGCCACGCCTGGGACGCCAGCCTTCAGAAGCACTCCGCCAAGGTCACCCTGAGGTTCTCACAACGCCAGCGCCGCCAGCATCAACACCTCCTTCATGTACGTCACACCACCGGAGAGTTTGGTATTGGAGGGCTTTGCGCTTGCTTGTGTGTTTTTTCTCCCCCTTTCTTTTTAGGGGTCACACCTGTAAATGTTCAGGGCTTACTACTGGCCCTTCTCTCAGGAATCATTCCTGGGGCCCGAGCAGTAGCACAGCGGGAGGGCGCTTTGCCTGGCACGTGGCCAACCCGGGTTTGATTCCCCGGCATCCCATATGGTCCCCTGAGCACCGCCAGGAGTAAATCCTGAGTACAGAGCCAGGACTAACCCTTGAGCATTGTCAGGTGGGACCCCCCCTACCCCCAAAAAAGAAAAAGGAATCATTCCTGGTGATGCTGGGGACCAAACCACGGTCAGCTGCACGCAAGGCCAGGGGGCTTTAACCCCGTCCTGTCTCTCGCGCTCCTTGATACTGATCCATCTCATTTCCCTCCCTGGTGTCCGTGGGCAGGCCAGGAAATCCGGGCACGGGAGGCTTGGCGAACCACGGGGCACTTTTTGAACTTCAGTATTTAACTTTATCGCCTCTGCCTTCTGCTTCATGTCAGCTGTGTTAGATTCACATGTCACATAAGGCCACAGAGTACAACCATTGTTTCTTAAGACAGCAGAGTAGTTGTCTTTGGGTTTAAGAAAATGCCAGGGGTGAGCTAGTTCCTTCCGGACTTTCTGCTCTGGCACCCTCGGCACGCACAGCTCACCGGGATACCTAGTGGGAAAGGGGGACTTTTTTTTTTGAAGAGTGGGTGGGTAATATGAACTAATTTATTGGTAACCTGTGTTGTAGGAGCATGGTTATTACCTCAGAGAGACTCTCTGGTCTCATTAACATACATGAGCTTCATTTGCTTGCTTCTGTGCCACACTTGGCAGGGCTCAGGGGTTACTCCTGGTTCTGTGCTCAGGAATTAATCCAGATGACCTCAGGAGACCATATGCGCTGCCAAGGATCAAACCTGGGTTGACACAAGGCAAGGGCTCTATCCGCTGTACTAGTTCTCCAATCCCTAAAATTATTGTTTTATGTGAAAATGTCTTACAGTGGCCATAATCATAGCGGGGTGTGGAGCTTGGGGTGGGGGACCTTGAACTTGGAGCTCACACCCTAGAGGCTAAGCCTCTGATCTCCCATCACTGTATCACTGTCTTTGCTCGAGTGGGCACCAGTAACATCTCCATATGTCCTGTCACAAGCAAGTGTAGCCCAAGGGCATCTGCTTGCTCCAGGGACAGGAAGAGCCTCAAACCATTCTTCAGGTCATGGAATTGAGGTCGGTAATTGTTACTGGTTTTTGGCATATCAAATTAAACACAGGTAGCTTGCCTGGCTTTGCCGTGTAGGTGGTATACTCAGTAGAAGGCTCTCATCTCGAGCATTTACTGATGAAACTTAATGGGGAAAGATCAGGTTTTCTCTTGGATGGAGCTCTGAGGAACTATGGAGTCTGGATGTTGAGAATGACTGACTTCGTGATGGTGGGTTGCTCTGGCTTCCTGCTAGGCTTACTGGGATGATGGGTATCAGTTAGAACCTGCCTAGACGGTGTATAAATGTGAAAGATCCTGGGAAGGACATGATCTTAAAATCAGTACTGTCAGGGCCGGAGTGATAACCCAGCAGGTAGGGCGCTTGCCTTGCACGCGCCGGCCCATGCCAGCCCTGGTTTGATCCCCCAGCATCCCATATGGTCCCCAAGCACCGCCAGGAGTAATTCCTGAGTGCAGAGCCAGGACAAACCCCTGAGCATCGCCGGGTGTGACCCAAAAAGCAATAAATAAATAAATAAATAAAAATAAATTAAAAAAAAATAAAATCAGTACTATCTAAGAATGCTGTGCGGCCACAGAGCGGCCGCGCGACTGAGGGAGCTGTGGGTCTGGTGTGGGTCTCTCTTCCGGGGTAGCTGGCATGGAGGTGGAGGAAAGGGCGGAGGAGCCCAAATCTCTGCTCCAAGTCTGGCCAGCTTGGCCCCTCCCCTGCATGTATGAGCGAACCCTTGGAGCAATGTTGGACTTGGCCAGGTTCTGGCTGAGCCCCTTACCGGGAGGTCAGCTCCATGGGTTGCTTCCATAGTCCTAAAATCATTTTGTTTGTTTCTTTTTTGCTTGTTGGGTCACACCCAGTGATGTTCAGGGGCTACTCCTGGCTCTGCACTCAGGGATTCCTTCTGGTTGTGCTCCAGGGTTGATGCTGGGGATTGAACCTGGGTCAGCTGTGTGCAAGGCAAACCCGGCTATATATATAGCCCTACCTGTTCTACTATCTCTCCGGCCCCTAAAATCTATTTTTATGTGCTCCCCTTCCCATTCTTTTCTCCTTTGCGGTGACCAGGTGTCACACCCCTGGCTGTGCTGCTGGGCCACGTGTAGCACACGCAGCGGTGCTGGGAGTCCAGCCTCTGTCCAGGTGCTCTGCCACCGAGTGCCCCCCCGACCTGTGTTTTGGGGGTTTGTATCAGTAAGGCTGGATTTTGGGGTGTGAGTGGCACAGTTGGCTTGAACTCCCTTTGATTTGTCTCTCGCCCGGGCCTACATGAGAAGTGGGACCATCTTTCCTCTTTCACTTATGCAAGAACAATCTTGAGCATGTCAGAAGAGCATAGATCGGCCCGGAGCAACTGCACAGAGAGAAGGGCATTTGCCTTCCACGCTGCTGACTTGGGTTTGATTCCTGGCATCCCATATGGTTCCCTGAGCATCACAAGGGAGTAACTCCTGAGTGCAGAGCCAGGAGTAACCCCTGAGCATCGCCAGGTGTGACCCAAAAAAGAGCAAAAAAAAAAAAAAAAAAAAAAAAACACAGAGTTTTAAAAAAGGCATAGATAGGGTCCGGAGAGATAGCACAGCGGATCGGGCGTTTGCCTTGCATGCGGCTGGCCCAGGCTCAATCTCCGGCATCCCATATAGTCCTCCAAGCACCGCCAGGAGTAAATTCTGGGTGTAGAGCCAGGAGCAGCCCTCAGCATGGCTGGGTGTGACTCAAAAAGTAAAACCAAACAAATGAAGAGGCAAATAAATTAATAAAAGGTATAGATAAATAGATACCATTTTTGTGTGTCAATCTACCTAAAAACTGGGGGAAATAAAAGTAGCCCTAACTTTCCTATTCTTATTTTTTTTTGGGGGCCTTCATTTCCAGCAGTGCTCAGGGCTTACCCTCCTGGCTCTCTTGTGGGAACATTCTGGGGTGCTGGGGATTGAGCCTGGTCAGTGCATTACGGTGAGCACCCCCTCTGTGCTGTCCTCCAGCCCCAACTTCCCGGGTCTGCCTCTCCATCGGGATGGGTTCTTTTTTTTTTTTTTTTTTTTGCTTTTTGGTCACACCCAGCAATGCTCAGGGGTTTCTCCTGGCTCTGCACTCAGGAATTACTCCTGGCGGTGCTCGGGGGACCATATGGGATGCCGGGATCGAACCTGGGCTGGCATGGCCGGCCACGTGCAAGGCAAACGCCCTACCCGCTGGGCTATCGCTCCGGCCTCCTGTGGGGGCAGGTTCTTTGCTGTCCATTTTTCCAAAGGGGCAAATTCTCTGGCGTGTTTAAGGAATAACCGCCCTTGCTGCCCACGGCCTTTGCTTCTCAGTGCCCAGGGGCCATGCCTGGGACCAGGCAGTGTGGGGGGCTCGGACCCCACATTCAGGGCTAATTCCCTTTCACTTCACATGCAAAGGCATCGGCAGCTGGTGTTGCCTGTTACGTGGCCCTGTGGCTCATTGCTGTCAGCAGCCAGACTGTTACGTGGCCCTGTGGCTCATTGCTGTCCACAGCCAGGCTGTTGCGTGGCCCTGTGGCTCATTGCTGTCAGCCTCCAGACTGTTACGTGGCCCTGTGGCTCATTGCTGTCAGCTGCCAGCCTATTACGTGGCCCTGTGGCTCATTGCTGTCAGCAGCCAGCCTGTTACGTGGCCCTGTGGCCCATTGCTGTCAGCAGCCAGACTGTTACGCGGGCCCTGTGGCCCATTGCTGTCAGCAGCCAGCCTGTTACGTGGGCCCTGTGGCTCATTGCTGTCAGCAGCCAGCCTGTTACGTGGCCTTGTGGCTCATTGCTGTCAGCAGCCAGCCTGTTACGTGGCCCTGTGGCTCATTGCTGTCAGCAGCCAGCCTGTCACGTGGCCCTGTGGCCCATTGCTGTCAGCAGCCAGCCTGTTACGTGGCCTTGTGGCTCATTGCTGTCAGCAGCCAGCCTGTCACGTGGCCCTGTGGCTCATTGCTGTCAGCTGCCAGACTCCTTGTCTTCCTCTCCAGTTTGCCACAGACTCTGAAAATGTGTTTTTAACTGCCTTTCAGAAGTCTTGAAGTCATTTTTCTCTAGTTGCAGGGTGGCACGCTCTGCATTGGCACTTGCCCTGCTGGCCCTGGAGGTCATCTGAGGCTTCGGGCGCTGGGCTGACCATCAGTTAGTTTTGCTCCTGTGATGGGGTCACATCCCAATCAGCTCCTTGAGAAGCCTCAGCTGATGTTGGCCCGCCGCTACCCTCCAGGCCCCATACTAAGTACTTGGTCTGTGGTGCCAGCAGGTGACGGAGCCATTCCGAGCTCCCTGAGGTAGTGAGCACCAGTAGCCTCATGCTGTAGCTACTTGAATTTGGGGCCACATCTGGCAGTACTGTGGGGCTACTCGGCACAGTGCTTAGGGGTCCGTCCTGATGAAACTGAGGGGCCACGTGATGCTGGGAATAGAAACAGGGTCTCCCATGTGCTGTGAGCCGCCTCCTCAGCCTCTTTTCTCCCCGTTTGGGTTTTTCCATACCTCTTCCAAGGAAGAGGGAGTGCCCTGAGGAGGAGCCAGAGGCATGCAGGCTGGCGGCAGTGGGGGGGCTGGGGGAGCTGGGGAGGGGGGGCCGCTTGTCGGGATTAACACAGGAATGCAGGTGGGTGTTGCGTCAGGCATGTATGTGACATGCACACAGGAATGTAGAGTAGAATTGTCTGATCCTATCTGGTCTCTGTGTGTGTGTGTGTGTGTTTTTCTTTTCCCAAATTTTATTACACCATTTTAGACATACAATTGCAAGATGCTCATGTAGAGTTTTGGTTCTACAGTGTTCCAATACCCATCCCCTCCACCCAAACCCATCTCCCATCACCAATGTCCCCACCTCCCCCCCCCCCCCCCACACACCTCAACTACTTGGCGGGTTCTATATGTCTTTTCTCTCCTCTCTATCTCTCCCTCCCGCCAAACTTTCCTGCACATCGTGGAATGCAGTGCATTAAAGGACATTACTGTTTCCACTATTTTGATGGATCGCGCCGCCCCTGGGGTCAAACTGGTTTTGCTGTTAATCTGGTCGTGAGGTAGTATCCCAGCGCCCAGACAGCGAAGGTGGTGGCTAGTGTGGTGGGCGAGTCTCATCCGGCTGCTTCCGGGACCCTTCAGAGGTGATGGGCCCACTCCAAAACCCATCTGTCCTCCTGGGAGCCCCATGATCAGCTTAGCCTGGGGAAAGTGGAGTTCCAGGTTCTCCAGCCGCGTTTGAGTCTCTGCATGCTATGGCTGGTCGCCCCAGGGCAGCTCCTGGGTGGGGCCACCAGGCTCGACAAAATGGAGGGGGAATGGCCGACCCCCTGACTCCATCTGATGAATTCCCAGTGATTCCTGCTTCTGGGAGCTGCCTACCTGGGCTCGAACTGGTTTTGCTGTTAATCTGGTCATGAGGTAGTATCCCAGTGTCCGGACAGTGAAGGTGGTGGCTAGTGTGGTGGGCGAGTCTCATCCGGCTGCTTCCGGGACCCCCAGAAGTGATGGGCCCTCAGTGTGTGTTTTGAGCCACACTTTAAAAAGCTAGAAAATGGGGTTTAAACTACACGTGGTAAATGGCCCTCAAGGAGCGTGGGAGGTGGATAAGTTCTGGTCCTTAGGGACTTGGGAAACGTGGACCCTTTGGTGGTGGTGATGGTCTTGCAGCGAGGGGGTGGCGCCAAGGTACACCCTGAGTGCGGTGCTGTGCCCAGCACCTCAAGTACTTAAACAATTTGAAAGATACTTTTCTGCCGTCTGCAATGATCTTATTTCCCTGTGTGTGCATAAAGTTATCTTTATCACCCATATAAACTGTTCAATACAAGTCTCAGGGGTGTTTTTGGTTCCCGTCCCAGCCCTTTTGAGTAGATGGAAACCAAATAGATATCACGGTCTGGAGAGATGAAGGCATTTGTATTGATCACACTGTCGTTCTAAGTATCAATTCTCCCAAACACACTTATTTTGGTGGATCACTCAACTTTGTGTGTGTGTGGGGAGAGATCTGTAACTCTAGAAAATCAAAGCCCCTGAGATTCCGGTTGCTGAATCAGCTCTAAGATAAAATCACCAGAGTATATTGTCAATTAAAAATGACAGGTGTGATGAGTAGGCCTGGAGGAACCTGTAAAATAATAGCAAGCCTATAATCACTGCGTGATGATGAGTTTGGCTCCGCCACTAAGGGAGATCAAAGGTGAGCCTGATCTGTAGCCCCTGGCTCAGGGGTCACTGGGTCATGATGGGCTGTTCATCTTGTTATGGGGGGTGGGGGCAGACGGCCACACATGCAGTGTTCTGGGGGGGGTATTCCTGACTCTATGTCCAGTGGTGGGAATGGTATGTGGTGCCGGGTTTTCAAACAGAGATCAGTAACCTGCAAGTTAAGTGCCTTAACTCCTGTTCTATGTCTCCAGCTCCTGTTCATGACTGTTACTAGGGCCAAACCCCAGGCACCCCCCTGCCTCCAGCCACCCAGCCGTTCTCTCTCCATCTTGTTCTTCCTCCCTTTCCCTTGCAGGATTCTGTCTCTCCAGACTCCGAGCTACAAGTGCTCAGATTCCCCAGCTTCCGCCAAGGTCTCCGAAGGCAGAAGAGAGACTGGGTCATCCCCTCCCATCAAGTGCCTGGAAAATGAGAAGGGCCCGTTTCCTAAAAATCTGGTGCAGGTAGAGACGGGCTTCTCCGGGAAAGAGCTGGCCAGAGGGAAGGGCCAGGGAGAGAAGGCCGTCTTTGCGTCCCTCCTGGCTAACTCACCCTCCTTCCTTTGGTCTTCAGATCAAATCCAACAGGGACAAAGAAATTGCGGTTTTCTACAGCATCACCGGGCAGGGAGCAGACACGCCCCCCATCGGCGTGTTTGTTATTGAGCGAGAGACAGGATGGCTGAAGGTGACAGAGCCCCTGGACCGCGAAGATCGCCAACTACACTGTGAGTGGGTGTCGGTGTTTGGCGTAGGGCAGATGTTCTGTCCCCGGCCCAGTCCTGAGTCTCTCTTAGCATGTGAATCAGGGGCTTGCACCCCTCTCGGGTGTTCAGTCACTCCGTGTTCTTCCCTAGGTCAGGAGCGCTTAAACGAGATACCTGTTGCTCTGCGACAGGAGGATCTGGGTGCAGGGTCTCATTTCCTCCTTGTTAGGCATAAAGGGGGAGGGATTGAATGTCCACTCCTCCAGCATCTCTTTAGACCTAAGATAACAGACTGCTTCTTTGGGGCTTCCAGAGTCTGTGATTCAAATTTGGGAAGAAACTGGTGAATGTATGTGTGCATGTGGGGGGTGGGGTGAGGGTGGGGTAGGGGGGACATTGCATTTCTGGGGCTTGGTAGGAGCAAGAGCCCCTGGGTAGGAACTGGTGCTCTGAGGCCAAGAGCAGGAAGCTCTGGGGGCAGCCAGAGCAGTTGGACGGAGGGTCCGTCTTCATCTGGGCCCGGGAGCTGTGGCCTGCCTGTGTGTTATAAGGTTGTTGTCCCTTTAAAGCAGTTCACCCACTGCTTGGTCCCCTTAAAGCAGTTGCATGTATGTGAGGATCATTGTGTGGGTCTCAGGAAGGGGAAGGGCAAGAGAGTTGGGGGGCCCATGCTCAGGGCCAGACCCCCGCCCCACACACTACTTTCCGGAGACCCCTGAAGGAGCCTCACTGCCTTCTCTTGCAGCTCTTATCTCACGCTGTGTCTTCCAACGGGAATGCCATCGAGGACCCCATGGAGATCGTGATCACAGTACTAGATCAGAACGACAACAAGCCCGAGTTCATCAAGCAGGTCTTCGAGGGCTCGGTCGAAGAAGGGGCTAAACCAGGTATGTGCAAGTAAAAGGGGGACCAGGAAAACATTGATCGTCTCTGCCCCACATAATGTGCTGAGGGCTTTAGATTCCTGTGAATGAGTGTAGTGTGTGTGTGTGTGTGTGTGTGTGTGTGTGAGAGAGAGAGAGAGAGAGAGAGAGAGACAGAGAGAGACAGAGAGCGAGAGCGCAAAGAGGAAAGTACTTCCTCACACCCTGAGAGTGGCTCAGCTGTTGAGGGTGTTTGAGGGTGATGTGGTTGCTCTCATCACTGTATCACTGTCTTCCCGTTCATCATCGATTTGCTCGAGCGGGCCCCAGTAACATCTCCATATGTCCTGTCTCATGCAAGTACAGCCCAAGGGAACCTGCTTGCTCCAGGAACATAAAGAACCTCAAACCATTCCATCAGGTCATGGGAATGAGGTCTATAATTGTTACTGGTATTTGGCATATCAAATACGACACAGGCTTGCCAGGCTCTGCCATGCGGGTAGCATACTCTTGTAGTCATCTAAAAATCCAGCATTTGTTGATGAACCACGCGGCTGCTGGGCTGTGATAGGCTGGTCTGCTGGATGGAGTTCTGACGAGGGAGAAGTCCGGATGTGGAAAATGGAGGTCCTCATGGAGTGGAGGGTCGTCTGGCTTGTTGTGAGGCTCTGCTGGGGTGGTGGGCCAGGGCTAGAAACTGCCATCCTTCCCAGGCTCCTCATGAGCGACTGGGCACAGGGAGAGCCAGTAGCAGCTCTCATGCTCTCATGCTCTCATGCTGATGGGAATGCAAATTGGTTAAGGCTGTTTTTCTTTTCTTTTTTTTCTCTTCTTTTCTTTTTTGTTAGCTTTTTTGGGCCACACTCGATGATGCTCAGGGGTTACTCCTGGCTCTGCACTCAGGAATTCCTCCTGGCAGTGCTCAGGCTACCATATGGGATGCCGGGGATCGAACCCGGGTCGGCTGTGTGCAAGGCAGATATGCTCCCTGCTGTACTATCTCTCTGACCCTGCTTTTTGTTTTTTGCTGCTTCTAATTTAACTATTGTAGTTTAGGGTCATATTTATAACAGAGTCATCCCTGAGCACTGCTGGTTGTGGTTCTTCGCACCCTCTCCCCTCCCCTCCTCAAAAAAAGGAGTAGAGGACTGGAGAGATAGTACAATGAGGAGGTGCTTGCTTTGCAAATGGTAAACACGATCCTCCAAGCCCTTCCAGAGTGAACCCTGAGTGCAGAGCCAGGAATAAGCCCTGAGTGTAGCGCCAGGTATGACCCAAAACCAAAAGCAAACAAAAGTTAAAAAATAGAACTGCCGATATGATCCATTTCTTTCATTTGTGGGTAAATTTGTACTCGTATTGACGGATGAAATGATAAATAATATGTTATATATGCAGTAGAATTCCTGGAAATTTTTCAGAGATGAAGCTGGAGCAGGAAGCCTATTGCAGGAATTTCTGCAATTTTTTCCCTTTTACATGTTATCCAAGAGACAGGGGGAAAAACCCTATTTATTTCCCATCATCACCTCCTCCCCTCCCCCTCGTCTAGAAGACATGCTGAGGTTTTTTCTTCTCTTATCACTTGGGTAAGAGTCGGAGAGATTAGGGCCAGAGAGAGTACAGGGAGTATGATGCTTGCCTTGCATGTGGCTGACCCTGGTTTGATCCCTGGCACCACATGCCACGTCCTGAGCACTGCAAGGAGTAATCTCTGAGCATTGTGGGGTGTAGACCCCCAATTAGTTAAATTAATTAGAGGGGCCAGAGAGGTAGTCAGCAGCCGGGGCACTGGTCTTGCTTGCAGGTTCACTCAGCATCTCATCCCCTGAGCCAAGCCAGGAGTGGCTCCTGAGTGCAGAGCCAAGATTAAGCTCTGTGCATTGCCAGGCGTGGCCACAAAATGAAATACAAATCAAAACGAGAGAATCAGAGAGGTTGGCTGTTGCTGCTTGGTCCCAGTTCAACGCCGGGTAGTTCTGGTTCTAGCAGCACTGCCGGGCCTGTAGTGCAGCTCGATGGATCCGTCCTTTCCTCCCATGTGCCTAGGAACCTCCGTCATGAAGATCTCGGCCACAGATGCTGATGACGACGTGCTCACCGACAACGCTGCCATCGGTTACAGCATCCTTAGCCAGGGAGCCTCCGCTGCCCGAGAGCAGCATGTTCTCCGTGGACAAGTCCTCGGGAATCATCAGAGTGACCACTCCTGGACTAGATCGGGAGGTCAGGGACAGGGCCTGCAGCAGGCGTTGGGCAGAGAGATTTCTCAGCTAAATCTCAGAGCAAGAGAGATTTAGCAAGACCCTCACTGGGGTGGTGATGGGCCGAGCTTGCCTCTGGGCCCCTGGGCAGAGGTTTGGCCCCTAGCGCACAGACTGGCCTCTGTGCAGGGCTGACGAGGGAGAAGCGTTCTGTGTCCCGCCCTGCTGCGGCTGTGGGGCCTGACCTAGCGTTTGCTCTGTCTGCAGAGTTACCCCACCTACACGCTGGTGGTTCAGGCTGCCGACATGAATGGGGAAGGCTTAAGTACAACGGCGACAGCTGTGATCACGATCAAGGACTGCAACGACAACCCCCCATCTTCGACCCCACCACGGTAACTCCCAAGGCCTTCATTGTTTCCCAGCAGTGTCAGGGACGGCTCCCAACTAGTGAGTCCCAACTGGCAAGAGCAAAGAAGCAGGTTGAAGGGGTCTGTGGGCTCGGGTTTGTAAGTTCAGAAAACACCCCCCAGGGCCAGAGCGACAGCACAGTGGGTAGGCGTTGCCTCCCACGAGGCCGACCCAGGTTCCATCCCCAGCATCCCATATCGTTGCCCGAGCTCTGCCAGGAGAAATTCCTGAGTGAGGAGCCAGGAGTAACCCCCTGAGCATTGCCGGGTGTAACCCCCAAAAAACAAACCAAAAAACCACCCCCAGAATCCATGTTCTGTGCTGCTTGCTGGCAAATCTTTCAACTTTTACTGATTTGCTAAACCAGTGTTTTCCCGGTGCTGTCTATCCCAGGACTGTTTTTTAAATACTACAGTTAGAGACACAAATAAAATCTCTCTTCTCATGGGCTTCATAGCCCAGTTAGGATGATGTTAGACAACTAATACAAGCTATAGCTTGCAGCTATATTAAATGTAATCAAGGAGAAGGTACTAAGATTTGCCACCATGGGCAACAGTAGTGCATCACAGTTTTTTTTTTGTTTTGTTTTGTTTTGTTTTTTTTTTGGGGGTGTCACATTCAGCAATGCCCAGGGTTGTTCCTGGCTCTGCACTAAGGAATTACTCCTGGAAGTGCTCAGGGATGATATGGATACTGGGGACTGAACCCAGGTGGGCCATGTGCAAGGCTAATGCTCTACCCACTGTACTATCGCTCTTGTCGCCTTGCCCGGTAGTTTGCTGTTAACTCAGTGGTTAGTAACAGAGACCTGACTTCTAGAAATTCAACAAACGGAGCTGGAGCCAGGGGTAGGGCTCAGCGGTAAAGTATATGCCTTGCTCTGGGTTTGATCCCTGATACCATAAAAATAAGCAGAACTGTTGATCTTTTCTCATGTGACAAACTGCTGAAAGTAAACGATTCACCCAGATCCCCGACCGTCTTTCTTGCTGCCCTTCCCTCCTTGGAGCATAAATTCCATCCTCAGTCTTGTGGGGCTTGAGATAACGGGGGGGCCTGAGACCCAGCCACGTCTGTGCTTCAATCAGGAAGGGGTTCTAAAGGCGTTGGTACTAAGGCCAATGTTTCAGATCCAGACCTGGCCCACAGGGATTATTGATAGCTCATTAGCAGCTGCTACGGGAGCCGAGACATGCCTGAGTACCTGGTAGGGGAGAAGGAATATTTGTCTGTGCCCTTAGTGTTGGACAGAGGGTGGCGAGCATGAGAAGGGGGGAGAAACATTCAAGGCCGAGGGATGTGCGTGTGAGGCCCTAACTCAAGCAGAGAAAGGCTCCCCTTAGCCCTCCGGTTCCGGCCTCTAGTGGTGTCTCAATATGTCCTAAGGGACCCTCGTCTTCTTTCTTCCCCTCTGCAGTATGAGGCGTCGGTGCCTGAGAACGAAATGAATGCCTACGTCACCACGCTCAAAGTGACTGACGCTGACGTCCCCAACACCCCGGCGTGGTCGGGCCATGTACGCCATCACAAATGATAACGAGGAACAGTTTTACATCACCACAGACCCAGTAACCAACGATGGCATTCTGAAAACAGCTAAGGTTTGTATGTTGCTTGCAAAGATGCAGATACCAGGGGCTCAGTTAGCCACTGGGCCCCATGTCCCTGGGCTTCTCAGATGCTTCTATACAGTGATTCTATTAGTACAGTGTTGGCGGTAGAGGTGGGCAACCCCCATACACACACACACACATACCACCACCACCACCACCAACACCAGCAACAACAACAACAGCAACAGCAACAACAACCATCTGCCCAAGTTCTGATGTATCACTGGGGTTTTCCGTGACACTCTGGGCTCCTGGGAGAAGGCAGGAAGCTCCTCACCACCCCCTACAGCTATTTTAGTGGGTTCTGTCCCTGTCCCTGAAACATTCGCTGGCCCCCTCTGCCCCCCCTCTGTCTTGAATTCTGCTGAAGAGAAGAGACTTTGATGGAAGTTTCTGAAAGATGGCCTGGAAACTTGAAGTCCAGGTTGGGTGACTTCCTGATTGTAGTCAGAGTTCACAGCTTCCTAGATCAGCCCCAGAGCCTCCCTCCAGCAAGTGAGCAGACGCCACATTTCGGAGTACTAGGCATTGTGTCTCCCGTTACCTTCGCGGTCCACGTCGGCAGAGAACTTAGGACGTAGCTCCTACCTCCAGGGTGCGTCCTGGCCAAGTGCCCGAAAGTTCTTTATAGACCTTGGCGTGAGTGGCTCCTCTTCCTGTTTAATTTAGGTGTGGGTTAGAACCAGAGGTTAAGTTTTTCACATCACATAGACGAGATGTGGCCAGCTGGCATTTATGCTCGGTGAGTGAGTCGGAACTGCCTGTTCCCGCCGCTGTGACTGGGGAGCCAGACAAACAGGCTTGGCTGCTTGTCACAGTACAGGAGAGCCTGTCACAGGGCTCTGTTGATCGTTCTTACTGGCCTTGGGTAAATCAGGGATTTAGCATACTTATTTTTGAGGCTGGAGCGATAATATAGCAGCTACGGCATTTGCCTTGCATGCAGCTGACCCGGATTCAATCCTCAGCATCCCATGTCTCCTGAGCACCACCAGGAGTAGTTCCTGAGTGGAGCATCACTGTGCCTCCACTTTCGGGGTGTGACCCAAAAAGAAAAAAGAAAGAAAACAAAACAACAAAAAAGCGTACTTGTTTTTTGTTCATGGAGCTTTTGCTGTTTTTGAGATTTCATGTGGCTCTTGATTCTCTTAAGGCTGTCCACTCTAATGGCTGCACACAAGCCATAAGCAAATTTGGTGAATGTTCAGCCTTTAGGACCTAATCTCTGGGCTTATCATTTACTGGACTTGGATTGAGGACTCTGGCATCCCCATTGTGGAAAATTTATTTTCTTGGGAGGCGGAGGAGAGGGTCATACCCAGCAACGTTCAGGGGTTACTCCTGGCTCTGCCCTCATGAAATTCTCCTGGCGGTGCTCAGGGGACCATATGGAATGCTGGGGACTGAATCCAGGTGAGCCTCATGCAAGGATAACACCTTACCTGATGTGCTATCACTCCAGTCCCCATTCTAGAGAATTTCCCAAGTTCTTTCTTCAGGATTTGAGAGTCATAGGCACGTTGCTAACCAAAAGCAGTGAGTAGGACTTTTATGGGGGTAACTAACCTAATGTGTATTTTCCCACATTTTGTATACTCTTTAGGAATTGGATTATGAGGCCAAGCAGAAGCACGTTCTCTACGTGGCAGTGACTAATGAATCCCCATTTCAAGTCCAGCTGCCCATCTCCACAGCCACCGTAACTGTGACTGTGATAGATAAGAATGAGGCTCCCATCTTTTGCCCCCCAAAGAAGAGTGGAAGTGCCAGAAGATGTAAGTGTAGGCAAGGAAATCACAACTTACACTGCCCAGGATCCAGACGTTTTCATGAGTCAGAGGATAACGTAAGTGGGGCACAGTGTGTGTGTGTGTGTGTGTGTGTGTGTGTGTGTGTGTGTGTGTGTGTGTGTGTGTGTGTGTGTTTTGGCTTTTTTATTACTGCTGTTGACTGGGGACAGTTCGGAGTTATACCTGTTCATGCTCAGGGCCTTTTCCCGCTCAGGGATATGTGGTACCTGGGATCCAACTGGGGTCTGCTACAGAGGAAGCAGTTTCCTTACCTCCTGTTCTCCAGTTCTATCTCTCCAGCCCTGGTTTATTCCATTCATTCATTCATTCATTCATTCATTCACTCACTCATTTATTTATTTATTTACTTTTTGCTTTTTAGGTCTCACCCAGCAATGCTCAGGGGGTTACTCCTGGCTCTGCACTCAGGAATTACTCCTGGTGGTGCTCGGGGACCATATAGGATGCCAGGGATTGAACCCAGGTCGGCTGTGTGCAAGGCAAATGCCCTACCTGCTGTGCCACGCCTGGCCACCCTCCATTTATTTTTTAATTAACTTTTATCCTTTAAATTATTTTTATTTTAATTACCTTTTTATTTTTTTTTGTTTTTTTTTATTTTGTTTTGTTTTTTTTTTTTTTTTGTTTTGTTTTTTTTTGCTTTTTTGGGTCACACCGGCGACGCTCAGGGGTTACTCCTGGCTCTGCACTCAGGAATCACCCCCTGGCAGTGCTTGGGACCATATGGGATGCCGGGGATCGAACCCGGGCCGGCACAGGCCGGCCGCTGCGGAAAGGCAAACGCCCTACCCGCTGGGCTATCGCTCCGGCCCCTTATTTGTTTCTTTTAAATTATCTTTTCTTTTCCAGGTGGCACCACCCCCACTCCCCTACCATTTCCACAACTTTTTTTCCTTTTTTGGGTCACACCCGCAATGCTCAGGGCTTACTCCTGGCTCTTTCGCTCAGGTATTGCTCCTGGCTATGCTTGGAAACCATATGGGATGCCGGGAATCTAATCCGGTCGGCCGCGTAAGGCAAATGCCCTACCCGCTGGACTGACATAGCTTCAGCTCCACATTTCACTGTATCACTGTATCACTGTCTTCCCGTTCATCGCCGATTTGCTAGAGCG
Source organism: Cryptotis parvus (assembly GCA_021461705.1). Classification (NCBI taxonomy): domain Eukaryota; kingdom Metazoa; phylum Chordata; class Mammalia; order Eulipotyphla; family Soricidae; genus Cryptotis; species Cryptotis parvus. The sequence goes on along the minus strand of JAJIBD010015259.1, from coordinate 236 downwards.
GGCACCAGTAACATCTCCATATGTCCTGTCTCATGCAAGTAGAACCCAACGGCACGTGCTTGCTCCAGGAACATAAAGAGCCTCAAACCATTCCATCAGGTCATGGGAACGAGGTCTATAATAGTTACTGGTATCTGGCATATCAAATACGACATGGGTAGCTTGCCAGGCTCTGCCATGCGGGTAGCATACTCTTGTAAGTCATCTCAAAATCCAGCATTTATTGATGAACCGCG